>BKCH01001482.1:0-41284 GCA_008635985.1 Ficus erecta
GTACTCTCCTTAATTGCCTCTCCACTTGTGTACTTGCACAAGAAATGTTCAACACCTTGAATCTTGTAGTAGTGGAAGTCACTAACCTTGCAAGATTTCAACTTTTCCGGCTCACAACTCTTGCTCCATCCAAGAAGCCCTTTTCTTCGACGGGCACGCCACGCAATGGCTGTTCTCGCATAGCCCGAAACTCCCGCACCAGCTAGGCAACTGGCACTCAGACTCGAACCTCGGAGCTTGTCGATCGAAAAAGGAAAAATGTCAACTCGAAAGCCCGCCTTTCCAATTTCTCAATGTAAGTGAAGAGCCTTAAGTTCCCATCCATGCCGAGCCTTAGGAATGTTAAGCTGGCATTGTAATGAGTTCTAGCCGTGACATATGCGCTTAAAGTTAGAAAAAAGGCACCACTCTGGGTGTCACTGGTGTCAAATTCAAGTGTCACTTTGTTGGGTGCATCCGAAAAATTGGCTGAAGAGTAGTAGATAAGTGGCTTTGGAGAGTTGTTACTCTTGTAGTAGAGTGCCATTGACCCACTAGGCTCAAGCACCAAGCTGTAGAGCCCATCCTTGTTCTCTCTCTCCGAGTGGCGGCTCACGAGCTTGTTGACACCGCCAAATCGGTACAAGGACTGTCCTACCAAGAGAGTGTCGGTAGGGTAGTTAAAGCTTTGCCATATAAAATTGCCCTTTGAGTCATGAAGGACCATGTTGCCATTTGGAAGCAACTTGAAGCCAACCACACCTTTGTTGGCCGTGTTGGATTGCCATGCCACTCTGCCGTCAGTGTCGGTGAGGACTAGGTTCCCGTTGGCTCCAAGAGCGAAGGTGGCGTTTTCGCCAACTGGGTTCCCCCGGTTGGCCTCCCAAACCCACTGGAGAGTCGTCTGGCGGGTGCCGGTTAGGCCCATCCGGAGGGCGAGGGTGTAGGCATTAGGGGTGGTGTTGTAGAAGCATATTGTGAAGGGACTAACAACGATGTCCGAGAAGAAGCGGTAGGTTGCACCATACTCCACATCAAGAAACTCACCAAAAAAGTTGTTATTGGTGAACTTGAAAATGGCGTTGGGAGGGACTTTTGCTTTAGCACTAGGGAAAAGAAAGAGGGAAAGAGAGAGTAATAGTAAAGTTCGAGAGAGCAAGGACATTATGCTTAGTGAAGGAGAAGATATGTATTAGTAGTTGATAATTAAAGGCTTTTGTCAGGCTAGCTATTTATAAAGATAAGAAATGCCACATTCAGTGATTAAGTAGCTTTAGCTCTTTCACCTTTTAGAAAATTACTTAATTAATCACTTTTTTTTCTTAATTATTAATTAATATGATATAAATTTTTATTTTTAATCAACATAAAATAAATTTTAATTAACTTTAACATAATTCTATGTCATATTAATTTAATATTAATTTTTTATATCATATAAATATAATAATTTTTAAATTTATGTTATTAAGATATTTTCTCGTTAGGTTTTAGAAGAATTATCCAGTAGGATAAGGATAACACAAGCCCAAGTACAAGTTCTAAGTCATTAGATTTTTAATATATGTTTGTTTTGAGGATTTTTCAAATTTTAAGATTATTTTCATTTTATCTACTAAACTTTAAAACTTCCTATTAACTTTTTTAATTTTTGAAATAGTCATATTTAACTTATTTTGTCTGAATTTTCGTTAAAAAGTGAAGGGAAATTTTTTTTTTTGTATCACTTGGCCCCATATGATACAATTTTTATAAACAACGAATGAAAAAATCCATATGATCATATTTAAGCTTCTCCTTTTCAGTCTGTTTCCAATGAAAATTATAAAAGAAAAAAATAAACTAAGTGTGACTAATTTTAAATTTATAGGGTAAAATAAGAGTTTAAAAAAAAATAAAATGATAATAATCATGAAATTAAGAGGAGATAAATGAAAATAATTCTAAAATTTTTACTAAATAGATTTTTTTTTTCTTATTTACATGTGATTATAACACAATTTAAAAATGTGTTTTATGGATAGGATTTTCTTGTTTACCTGTCCATTCTACATCCAATCACAAGGTTTTTAACTTTACTCCCAAACTTTTCATATCATGTCGCTATGGAATTGGAAGATGTTTTGTTCTTATCCTAAGCAGCCTTCACGGCCATACTTGTATTACTCTAGCAATCTTACAAGTGGCCTAATTGATTGGAACTAGCGGTGGGGCCCCAACTTCATTGAATTTTGCGCTCAATTATAGTGATCTGTTGCGTTTGAAAGTCGTATTATTGTAACTATACTACAAACAATATAATATATATTAGCGAGAACTCTCTCGTATCAGAGAGGAAAATTCTTCTCAACTCTTTCTAGCTCTTTCTTTTTCTCTTTAGCCGATTATATCACATATTTTCTCGAATTGTGTGAATCTTCTACACGGTTATACCATCGGACAATCATTCTGTCTGATGAGAGAGTATTCTTATATATTACTTATTATATTATATTCTAATATAAATATATTTAAGCAATAGATATCTTTATTTTACTATTCATCTTTTTGTTTTTAAATCTTTTTCTATCAATTGCGTCACAAAGTCTCTTTCTCCCACACCAAGGGCTAGTTTCCCGTTTACTCCAAGGGCAAAGGTGGCGTTTTCGCCAACCGGGTTCCCCTGGTTGGCCTCCCAAACCCACTGAAGAGTCATCTGAGTAGTGGTGGTTAGGCCCATCCGGAGGGCGAGGGTGCAGGCATTAGGGGTGGTGTTGTAGAAGCAAATTGTGAAGGGACTAACAACGATGTCCGAGAAGAAGCCGTAGGTTGCACCATACTCCACATTAAGAAACTCACCAAAAAAGTTGTCATTGGTGAACTTGAAAATGGAGTTGGAAGGGACTTTTGCTTGAGCACTAAGGGAAAGAAAGAGGGAAGGATGGAGTAGTAGTAATGTTGGGTGTGGAGGAGAACAAGGACATTGTGCTAAGCGAAGGGGAAGATATATGTTGTTGTAGTTGTTTTAAGAATTTTGTTAGGCTAGGTACTACAACATAAAAAGTCTTTTTATAGCGTTCAAAAAATGCTATCAAAATGATATCATAGCATATTTTAAAACGCTATTACAGCCCCTGTTATTTAAAGCAATAATCTTTCAATAGCATTTCTCTGGTGCACTAAGTACCGACAATCAATAGCAATTTTCTGGTGCTATCACCCTAGATCTTCCAACAGCGTTTATGCTACGCTATATTTGAGGTGAATATAATTTTCTCATATTTGCTTGCTTGTTAGTACTAGAACTTGGATAAGAATGGATTAACTTTTTCAATTTTGTTGTTCGCTGACTGATTTGGAATGACTTACTAATTTGCATTCCATGGACCCCGTTTGCATAAAAGGAATTGGTATTTTGTTTTTCTTTGTAGTAGTATTACACTTCAAATGGATATATTTTGACATTAGCTAGTTAAGTACAACTAATGTTAATACATATAATAAATGTAACAAGAAATGCGAAGTAAACCTTCTAACTGAAAACAATGTAATAATCAACACAAATATGAAAAAGTTGATACTTGTTACATGTTTGACCAATAACTTAAACATATCATCGACACGAAATATTTATAATACATTTCAAGGAGTCTTGACAGGTACGCATAAAACCCAAAAAGCCTTCAATACCAAACATATTCACTTGAACCAAAGCCCAGTAATTGATGTCAAAGTTCCTGAAAGCATAAAATAAGAGCGGCATTAGGAAAAATTAAGACAAGTTAAAAGCAAGCCGCAATACAAAAAGCAAAATCATCTTTTTCTTTCCAAGAAAACAAAAAGATCAACTTGTGACATGAACAAAATATAACACAATTACTGAGAGAAAACTAAGAAACGTACACAGCGCGCAGCTCCTACCTACTTTTCTATTAGGACACACTAGCACCTACATCCACAGCATTAGCAGTGATATTGGAATATGAAAATATATAAGTGAAGCGAATAACTATTGATTCAATCAGAAACCGAATATGAGTGAGGTGGTAAAATTTAACAATAAAATAAACTATAGGGCATATAAATGAGGTAAAAAAGATAAGGACGAAAAAGGAGTACCATTTTAAATAGACACAACGTACTTCGTCACCAACAGTGGAGCAATGTAACATATTAAATTAATCACCAAAGAGTAGACGATAAAAATCAGTCAAAACAAAATGAAGTGGAACGTGACCAAGCATAACACATAATTGTAACACCATAATCCATAGTAAAATCTAAACTAAATAAAATTCATAATAAGAAGTATGATGCATCATATGTATCAGTAATTCAGATTAACTTCAATCCCGGATCAAGGACCGCAACAAAACATTCCTGCAAAAGTCTCAAAACAAAAAACAAATGGAATCTAAAGCACAAACAAGATTTTTCTCAGATTTCAAGAAACATGTCTCAGGATCATTTTTGCTTGCAAAAAACGAAGTTCAGAAAACTCATATAAGTTCTCTCACCGTTTATATCCTAGAACCTTCAATCACACCCAAGAACAAGAGAATAAGACCCAGAGACTCAATGGGAACGCAAAGATTTCGTTAATCTCCCAAAGATATGCCATTTATGAATTTTTTTTTTTTTTTTTTCTATTAGAGAGAAAGTGTGTAAGGAGAATAAACGCAATTTAGTACCCTTTGTCAGTCTTTTAAATTGCATAGTGGGCACCAACAATCAATATTCAGTCCGAAACAATATCTAGACAAAAAGCAAGAAATATATCATCTAGAATATTAACGTACGACTCTAATGCGGTCATTTAAAAGAAAGTTCCTATGCAAAACATGGTAATTAATAAAACATAAACCATGAAAAGAAAGCATAAGAAAAATAAGGGAACTTAAAATTTCTATGCATACCAAGAATTATATACGGTCACACCTTTGGTTTGTTGTTTCAACCCTTCTTCTCTATTGTCTTTGATAAACCAGTTAATCAAATCCAACCCACTCTTATATGATACCGAAAAAACAAAAAAAAACAAAAAAACAAAAAACAAAGGGAGAGATGAGTGGATAAAGTCTCATAAAGTTGTTAGACGGAAATATTAGAAGGTTATGAATTGTAGAAACTTAGGGCAAATTGATAATTCGAATTCGAAACTGCTATCTAAAAGAAAAACTAGGAGAGCATAACAATACAAAACACCCCAAAACCCACCCGAGAAACACACACGTGCGACAGAGGGGGGAGGGGAATGTAATTTAAAATTCCATATGATCACATATAGACTTCACTGTTTAAGTTAGTTTCTGATGAAAATTATAACAGAATAGATTAAATGTGAATAAGTTGAAATTTAAGAAGTAAAGTTAGAGTTTTAAAAAAGAAATAAAGTATAATAATCCTAAAATTAACAGGTTATTTTGAATGAGAATAATTCTAACTTTTTGCTGAATAGAATTTTTCTTATTTATATATAATTATAACATAATTTAAAACTGTGTTTTATAGATAGGAGTTTCTTGTGTACCTATCCATTCTCCATTCAATCACAACTTCTTTAACTTTACTCCTAAAGTTTCCAAATTATGTCGATCTGGATTTGGAAAATGCTTTGCTCTTATCCGAAGCCTTCACACACCACATCCAACATTCTTTAAGTGGGTTGATAGGGGTTTTTTTTCTGTGTTTGAATATTTGGATTTAAGTCGTTAATACGATATTTATCAGAATATATAAGTAATCTACTTTTGAGAGATCCATATATTATGTGGAAGAGAGCAGAACATCCACCTTCACAGAATTATTTAGACATCCTAAACATTTATCTTTATAACTCATTTAAAAAAAAAAAAAAAAAGCCTTGACGGCCGTACTTGTATTTCTGTAGCAATTTTACAAGTGGCCTTATTGATTGTACGTTGGTGGGCGCCAACTTCATTGAAGTTTGCGCCCAATTATAGTGATCATTTATGGGGCATTTGGAAGTCATATTTATTGTACATTATACTACAATTAATGTAATCTATATTTTAATATTTGGTTACCTGAAAAATTATATTCTAATATAAATACAATTGAACAGTAATGTATTTATTTTATTATTTATCTTTTTTTTTTTTTTTTTTTTCTAATCTTTGTCTATTAATCACATGATAAACTCTCTTTCTCCCACAACAACACAAATTAAAGTCACTATTTAAATATTAAACAACCTAAATACATATTATATTTAAATATAATGTAAGAAATATATATTTAAATATATATTATATACCATATAGTATTTTAAAATATAATACAAAATAAATATCCCTTCAAAGACCATTAATTCTTCAACAAATCTAATCAATATTTGAGATTCAAACACTATTTTACTTATAGTTCTACAACTAGCTACGTACTTTCTTTCCTTATTAGAAGATTTGTATTTAAATTTTGGTTAGGTGAAAATTTTAATGACAGAATTAAAAATCAACTTAGAGGTCTAAAACTATCAAGATAAATAAATAAACTTAGATTAATCTACCTAAAAAGATTGACGACTACTAATACGTAACAATAGCAGTTTAATCTTAACAATAATAAGTAAAATCAAGATATATATATATATGTATGTATATATATTTAGAATGTGTTTGATAGAAAGGAGAGAAAATAAAGAAAAAAAAAAGGATAGATAATCTAAGTGAAAGAAAATAAGTAAGGAGGGAGAGATATTTTCTCTCAAGATATTTGGTATCTGCCACAGAGGCACACTAAGGCTAGGCGGGGCATGTGCCCCCACTGAAAGGTAAAATATATATATATATATTACAATGTGAGAGATTTCTTCACAACTTTTCTTTTATTATGCTTTTCTGCCCCCATTACCCACTGTTTAACTTTCTTAATGTTAATTATATACAGATGTTAAGTGCTATGATTTGATTTCTTGTCAAATTGTTAGAGCTTTCCCTCGTAAAATTTATTATAGTTACCCTATAAACGCTTTTCGTTCCAACTTTATAAAGTAATCTTGCCTTTTTTATCTTTTAATTTGCTTGCACTGTTACACATTATTTCTTTCTCTCACTACCCTTTTCTTTGTTTCCTATATGTGTTAATCTCATTTTCAATCGACAATTCTTGGAGGCCAAACTTTTTTTTTTTTTTTTTAGGGGAATGAATCCTTGATTTTTAACATCTATGATATTGTAATGTGTTATAACAAGTAGAGTAAATTTGAAGTAATTTAAACTTCGATTCTATGTTAAACAATTATGAAATAAGTATTTTAAAAGTAAATTTGAGTTGTCTTCCAAAGTTAATATTATGTTAGTTTGTAAATTTTATCTTCACTATTTGTGTTTCCACTAAATTTAAAGTCTGGCATGTCACTGTTTGATATGAAAAGAATGAAAGAACATAAAAATAATCTCTTATTTGTTACAAAGATATAAGGGAGAGGAAAGAAAAGATTTTATTTATAAATAACTATTTTTCAAGGTTATTGTTGATGTCGGTTTCTGCTCCGACCACGAAGTACCACTGCCGACCACATTCCTCGATCTTCCCACCTTCTCGGATACACATTCACCGTCTCGGGTGGTCGGCTGACCGAGACATTAGCCGACAACATCCTGTGACTCCGCGAGAGCTGGCTGTGTGCGCGGACCGTGATGTTCTCGGATTAACCCATTGTATCGGTTGCCTCCGGATTTGCGCAGGACATCCAGGCCCGCGGTCACCTCAGCTGACACTAATCCTATCCTGGCACCCGTCAGCTACAGGCGTCGCCCACCTACTCCTGCAAAACGTCACTTCGCCACCCGCCGCCACCTACTCTGACAAAACCTACCCCTGCAGGCGCCGGCGACAGTCACCCTTCTGTCCCTTACTTGGAGTCAGGTCCCACGTGGCGCACGCCCATTGGGCCAGTAGCCCCTGCAGGCCTAAAACCCTAGCCCCCTGCCGGGCGCCCTAGGTGGCCGACCCGACCGGGTCGCCCCGAACACCCGAGTCCGGGGAGGACGCCTATAAATAGAGGAAAAATACATGAATTCAGGTATGGTCATTCTTGCCTTACCAAATCTCTGCCTCTCCCTACGCTCATCAGAATCATCACTGACTTAAGCATCGGAGTGCCCACGGCAGACACCACACCGGTGTCCCCATCATTCCGAGGTGCTTCTCTTTTGCAGGTGACCTGACGGCGGAGCGACTGGCCTGAACTGACCGGACGACCCTGTTACTTTGGGTGTTGCTGCCGGAGACGTTTTCGGCATCAACATTTTGGCGCTAGAAGGAGGGCACCGCGCCTTTCCAGCAATCTTTTCATCACTCGCGCTCCCCGAGCGCCCGTCCACCCAAGCCATGGCTGATCAAGACAACCAAGATTTCCAGAACGCAGACAACTCGGGGCCTTCCGGCTCGAGGGGCACCCAGAGGACCCAGCGCGCGAGAAGAGCCCGGGCACAGCGAAGGCCCACCCAGACGGAGATCCTCACCGAGAACGTCCGAGACCTGACAGAGCTCGTCAGGTCGCTGGTGGAAGGACGCAGAGAAGCCAATGTTGTCCAGTTCCCCGAGGAACCGCCCGAGGTGGCCGAGTCCACACCGAGCAGGCCCCCAGGGTCAGGAAGCCGGCGACGCAACGCCTCGCCCTCGGGCGACAGGAGGAGCGATCGGTCGACAGCCCCAGGAGGGCGCAGAACCGAGCAGAGTGCGGTCCAGAAGCCATCATACGCAGGCCACCCGCTCGGGAGTGCCCGAGCGTCCAGCAGCGACTGAGGGCAACCCGGATAACCGCGGGAGAGAAACCGTGCACATCCGGGGGAGTACCACCTCCGTCTTTGACCGCCTCGGCAGGCCGGCGGCCCACCGGCGCTTGGACCGAGAACGCTCTGTCGACAAGCCTGCCAAGACTGAGGACTACAATCAGACCAGGCTAGACCAGCTCCAACGGCAGCTCGACCAGCTCGCGGGCCAGCAGTACGGCATGGACCAATTCGGGGCGGTGGACCCGTCATTTTCTCCAGCTATCATGGCGGCCCCGTACCCGGCTAGGTTCAAGATGCCGTCCATAGCCTCCTACGACGGCTCTACCGACGCTGACGAGCACATCGAGAACTACCAGGCTCACATGCTGATCCAAAATGCCAATGAGGCTGCCCTGTGCAAGTTATTTTGCCTGACCCTGTCTGGACCGGCCCGCCAGTGGTACCGGAGGCTGGCCCCCGGGTTGATTGGCTGCTTCAAACAACTCACCGACGCCCTTGCAGCAGCCTTTCTGAGCTCGAAGACTAGGAAGCTGGGAGCATCCCACCTTTTCAGCATCAAGCAGGGTGAGACGGAGCCCCTGAAAACGTACCTCGAGCGCTTCGACAAAGCGGTCGTGCAGGCTGAGACCTGCACCGACGACACCTTGATGGGGGCGTTCCGAGAAGGCATCAAGGACGCACGGCTCGTCTGGACGCTCGCCAACGATAGGCCGCCCACCTTCGCACAACTAAGGGGGATCGCCTGGAGGCACGCCGAGGCCGACGAGTACGTTCGAGAACGTGGGCTCGTCTCCAGAGAACAACCCCGGCTTCTCGGAAGGAAGCGGGAGAAAAACCAACCCGACCAGAGCCGACAAGACAGGGGGAAGGCTGTGGTCGTTGACAACCGGGCCACGCCCAACCCTAGTCAGAGAACGCTAGCGGGGAGGTTCCAACAGTATACCCTGCTGGTGACGACAATCGAGCACGTCCTCCACCAGGTGAGTGGTCGAGGACTGCTTCGGGATCCTCCAACACTCCGAGCAGACCGTACGCGGAGGAACCAGAACAAGTATTGCAACTTCCACAAGGACGTGGGCCACGACACCAAGGATTGCATACAGCTCCGAGACCAGATCGAGCTGCTGATCCGCGATGGCCACTTGCAGGAGTTCGTAGAGAGGGTCATCACGAATGCGGGGCCGAGTAGGCCCGCGCAGGCTCCCCGACAGAATCCGAAACCAGCTGGTCGAGCCGACGAGCCGGAGCAGGAACACATCGTCCATACCATTTTCGGCGGGACGGCAACCGGTGACACCACCAGCAGCCGTAGGAGTTACGCTCGGGAGGCTCGCCGATACGCCCGGGGGGAGTACATCAACATGGCGGAGCATATCTCCAAAATATGCCGTCAAGACAGCGCACCAATCACCTTCACGGATGATGAGGTCGACCAGCTACTCCACCCCCACAACGACGCGCTGGTCGGCGAGGTCCAAGTAGCCGACAACGTCATCCGCCGCGTCCTGATTGATAATGGCAGCTCCGCCGACATAATGTTCATGGACGCTTTCGCGAGGCTCAAAATAGGGGGCGCCGTGCTCACACCCGCCCAAACTCCCCTCTATGGGTTCTCCGGAGAGTGTGTCCGTGCTGCCGGGACGGTCAACCTCCCTGTCACAATTGGGGATGGCCTGGAGAGGGTGACTCGGATGGTGGAGTTCATCGTTGTAGACCGACCATCCGTCTACAACGTCATCCTGGGGAGGCCAACCCTCAATGGGATAAAGGCGGGTAGTCTCCACCTACCACCTGGCAATGAAGTTCTCAACCAGTGGTGGGGTCGGCATGTTTCAGGGAAACCAGGAGGGCGCGAGGAAGTGCTACATGGAGGCGGTCAACAAAGTGTGCCGAAAGGCACCCGCCCCGATAACCGTGGCAGCCGTCTTCACGGTGGACGAGGTCGAGGCCCCTAGTAGGGAGATCACTCGCCTAAGCGACTTGGACCCTAGGATCCCCGAGGAGGAGATCCGAGCACACCCGGTCGAGGACCTGGTTCCTCACCAGTTGGATCCCGAGCATCCGGAGAGGACCGTAATGCTCGGCTCGAGACTTGGTCCGGAGACCCGGGCAGTGATTGAGGGATTTCTCCAGGAGCACAAGGATGTATTCGCCTGGTCGCATGAGGATATGCCCGGAATCGACCCGGCAGTGATGTGCCATCACCTGAGTGTCAACCCGAGGCATAGGCCCGTGATCCAGAAAGAGGAGAGCCTTCAACCCTGAAAGGTACGCGGCCATCAACGAGGAGGTGAAGAAACTGCTCTCGGCAGGCTTCATTCGAGAAGTCACCTACCCGGAGTGGCTGGCCAACGTCGTCTTGGTCAAAAAGACCACCGGGAAGTGGAGAGTCTGCATAGACTACACGGACCTCAACAAGGCATGCCCGAAAGACAGCTTCCCGCTTTCTCGGATTAACCAGCTGGTCGACGCGACAGCTGGCCACGAGCTGCTCAGCTTTATGGACGCGTACTCGGGGGGTACAATCAGATCCCCCTGAGCAGGTCCGACCAGGTCAAGACAGCGTTCACCACCGACCAGGGCCTATACTGCTACCAGGTCATGCCGTTCGGTCTCAAGAACGCCGGGGCGACATACCAGCGGCTGATGAACAAAATGTTCGACCCGCTCCTTGGGAAGTCGATGGAAGTGTACGTCGACGATATGCTGGTGAAGAGCCGCCGAGCAGGCGACCACATCCAAGACCTTCGGGACTGCTTCAACATCTTGCGGCAGTACCGGATGAAGCTCAACCCGGCCAAGTGCGCCTTCGGGGTAGAGTCGGGGAAATTCCTCGGGTTCATGGTGAACCACCGGGGAATCGAGGTCAACCCCGCCAAGGCCCAGGCCGTCGTCGACTTGCAGCCGCCGAGGACGACGAAGGAGGTACAGAGGCTCACCGGGATGATCGCTGCCCTCTCTCGGTTCGTGTCCCGGTCCACCGACAGGTGCTCCCCATTCTTCCAAGCGCTCAAGGGCCAAGGCAAGATCAGCTGGGATGACAAGTGCGGGGAGGCTTTCGAAGGCTTGAAAGAGTACCTGGCTAGCCCACCGCTGCTGTCAAAACCCGTTCCCGGGGAGGTACTGCTCGTCTACCTCGCGGTTTCCGAGAAGGCAGTTAGCTCGGTCTTGATCCGATAAGAAGAAAGGGTGCAGCTCCCCGTCTACTATAGCAGCAAGGCCTTTCAAGGCGCCGAGGAGAGGTACACCCCCTTGGAAAAATTGGCCTTGGCGTTGGTCTCGTCAGCTCGCAAGCTGAGACCATACTTCCAGGGTCATCCGATCCGTGTCCCGACCAGTTACCCACTCCACCAGGTGCTCCAGAACCCCGAGCTGTCGGGGCGGGTCGCGAAGTGGGCAATTGAGCTTGGAGAGTTCGACATCGAATATATTCCACGCACCGCAGTCAAGGCGCAAGCGCTGGCCGATTTTGTGGCCGAGTTCACGGCCGCTCCCGAGCCGGCTCCAGAGTCCTCGGAGAAGGTGGTCGCAGCGCCCGGTCGCAGCGCCCGTTGAAGACGGCCCGACGGCTCCGAACATGAACGTCTCAAGGTGGAAACGGTTCGTTGACGGTTCCTCGAACTCGGGGGGCTCCGGCGCGGGCCTTGTCCTCGTAAGTCCCGACCAGTACAAGACCAGCCAAGCATTCCGCTTTAATTTTAAGGCGTCTAATAATGAAGTGGAGTACAAGGCTGTGATCGCCGGGCTTAGCCTAGCCCGAGAACTTGGCGTGCAAGACATCGAGGTGTTCAGCGACTCGATGCTCATTGTGAATCAAGTGACCGGGGAGTTCCAAGCAAAGGAAGCTAGAATGGCGAAGTACCTGGACAGGGTGAAAATCCTACTCGGCCAGTTCAAAACCCAGGTGGTCACCCGGATACCTCGGTCGGAGAACATCGAGGCAGATGCCCTCGCTCGGCTCGTCTCGGGGAATGACCTCGATGGTCTGGTTTCGTTCCCCATCGAACGGCTGGACCAGCCGAATATCGAGCGAGAAGAACAGGTTTTCTGTTCCGAGAACACCACCACCTGGATGGATCCGATCATCAGGTACCTTGCTGAGTCCCTGCTTCCCAAGGACCGAGAGCAGGCTCGACGAGTCAAGAACACCTCGGCCAGGTACACACTCATCGACGGAAAATTGTATCGCCGAGGGTACTCTTCCCCCTACCAGCGCTGCGTCGGTCCTGCAGAAGTCGAGTACATCAAGAAGGAAATACACAGCGGGGTCTGCGGGAACCATTCGGAGGGGAGAGCCCTGTCGTTCAAATGCCTTCGGCAGGGGTACTACTGGCCGACCATGGGGAAAGATGCGATGGATTTCGCCCAGAAATGCCTCAAGTGCCAGCAGTTCGCCAGGGTCATCAAGTTACATCCCGAGAAGCTGACCTCGGTGGTGTGCTCCTGGCCGTTCGCCAAGTGGGCTCTCGACCTGATCGGACCACTCCCCATGGCCCGGTCACAGCTTCACTATTGCATCGTAGCAATAAACTACCTCACGAAGTGGGTCGAGGTCGAACCATTGGCCCAGCAGACGGAGGCAAAGTGCACTAGTTTTCTGTGGAAGAGCATAATTTGTCGGTTCGGGCTCCCCCACACCGTGGTAACAAACAACGGGAAGCAGTTTGACAATCCCAAGTTCATCGTGCTCTGTGAACAGTTCGGGATCAAGAAGGTGTTCTCTTCTCCCGGGCACCCCCAGAGCAATGGACAAGTGGAGGCCGCCAACAAGACTATCAAGGAGAATTTGAAAAAGAACCTTGAGAGGCACAAGGGGGCTTGGATCGACGAACTTCCCCGAGTACTATGGGCTTACCGAACGACCAAGCGTACTGCGACCGGGGAAACCCCATTTGCAATGGCATTCGGAGTAGAGGCTGTCATTCCTGTCGAAGTCGGCATGCCGAGCCTCCGAGTAGAGAACTACGATGAAGAGGATAACGCCGAACCGATGCTTCCCGAGCTCGACCTAGTAGAGGAACGGCGCGAGCAGGCCCTGATCCGAACAGCCGCCCGGAACCAAGTGGTGGCCAGATATTACGACAAGAGGTTCCGACCCAGGGTATTCCGAGTGGGGGACTTTGTGCTAAAAAAGGTCTTAGTCCAGGAACCCGGCCTCGGCTCGTTTGGCCCGAAATGGGACGGCCCGTACACGGTCACCGAGATCGTCCGCCCGGGAACAAATCGTTTGGCCGACCAGGATGGCAGAGAGCTCGGACACCCTTGGAATGCCGACCATTTGAAGCTTTTTTATCAGTAAATTTTTTGTAAGAAAGGCCTCGGCCGATATATATGATAGAATTTATTCAAAAAAAAAATGTCTTAAGTCATTAGTCATTCTGTAATTTGCTGTTAATATTATTCATCTCCTATGGTTCTCGGACCAAGGAGACAGGTCCAATGACCGGACACCGACCAGAATTGGACGTGCCCGACCAGGACCCCAGTTGCGTTGCAAAAAAAAAAAAAAAAAAAAGAAAGAGAAAACACCAATGTGGTTCGACTCGGGTCAACTCTAAGTTCATCCAGTCGAACCAGGGGGGAGGAAGAGGTACTCGGGTGGAAATTAAGCGCCGAGTACCCGACCAAAACTACACTTGAAAATAATCAGACAGTTCGTAAAAAGTAAATATGTACAAGAACAGATGGAAAAAGAGAAGAAATGTGTTCATTAAAAATAATAAATAGTTACATTAAGGAGGAGGGTACAAATTGGGCACCCTCGAACCCAAAAAAAAGAAAAAAAAAAAAAGTAGACATTCAAAAAGGGGGCTGGCTCTAGTCTAGTTGGTCCGGGAAGAGATCGACCATTGAAATGTCAAGGCCTGGAGAGGTCGGCTGGACTGGCGGCGGCTGCTCTGATTCGACGGCCTGCTCGGGAACCTCGGGCTGCACCGGCTCGTCGACGACGACCACGTCCTCGGACACTGGGACATGGCCGGTCACTTCCCCCTCCTCCAGGGGCTCCTCGGCCGCTGTCTCCTCCGACCAAGAAGGGATGAAGGACCAATCCACCCCGACTAGCGAGGGGTTCCTATCGGTGAAGCAAGCCTTCATGTCCCGCATCCCGTCCTGGTACTCAGAGGCGAGGCGAGCTTTGAACTCCTCGGATTCGAGGTACTCGGCCAGAGCCTCTGCGCGAGCATCTTCGCGTGCAGCCGGGAGGGCGACGTCGATGTATCGCTGATGCTCGGCTTGGGCAACAGCAAGGTCCTCCTGGGCTGTCTTCAGCGCCCCCTCCACCTCAAGGCGTGAAGTCTCCGCCGCCTCGGCCTTCTGCTGCGCCGCGAGTGCCTGGTCCTCGGCCCTAATCCATTTGTCCTTGGCCACTGTGGCCGCCACCTCGGCAGCCTTTGCCGTCTCCTCGGCTCTCTTGAACGAGTCCACGGCTGTCTTAGCCGTCTCCTCGGCAGCCCGCTTAGCCTTCTCGGCAGCATCCTTGGCCGACCTGGCATCCCTCTCGGACTTCCTCAAAGCCCTCAGGTCAGCTTCGGTGACCTTGAGCTTCTCAGCCATCAGGTTTGAGTGGGCCCTTGCAGCCGCGCTCCCAGAGAAGAGGGTGCAGAGGGTCTGAGAAGAAGTTTGTTAACGAACACGAAAAACCCTTAAAAGGAACTAAAAACAATAACAAAGGGGAAAGTTGCACCTACCCCGACTGAGGAGAGGATGGAGTCGTGGATGGCCTCGATGTGGTCGGACCGGGTGGAGGCTTCGGCGAGTTCGGCGGTCAACGCCTCAGCAAACTTGTTGACCATTACCCGATAAACCGAGGACTCGGGAGGAGGCTGCTCGCCTGGGCCGAGTTGAGGCGGTGGTGGAAGAACTGCCGGCCGATCATTCTGGGGACGGCTTGAGCTAGGCTCGTGCCGGCTTGGCCGATCTTCCCTCGGCCTATCTTCCCTCGGCCGATCCTCCCTCGGTCGGTCCTTGCTCGGCCTATCCTCCCTCGACCGGTCCTCCCTAGGCCGGTCTTCCCTCGACTTCTCAGGTCGAGCATCATGACGAGCCGAATGCCGGCTGCTCAGGGCTGCTGGAGGGGCAGCTGCCTTCGCGGGGGCTGTTGGGGGTGCCACCGCCCTGCTCGGCAGCACAGCTTCTTTCTCCTTCCCCTTTCCCTTCGCCAGCCTGACGCTCTTGAGGAGCCGGGCCCTGCTCTCCTCCAGGCTCGGACACTTAGTCCCGTGGCGGTCTCGGTCAGTCATCGGTTCTGCAAAAGAAAGAAGTTCGTGAGTTCTCGGAAAGTCAGAAAACGACAACAACAACAAGAAACAACAAATCGACGACCTTCGATCCGGAGGCCTCGGGCAGGGGACAAGTCCCGAATGACCATGTCCAGATCCTCGTCGGCGACCCGAGGACCCCAAACTCCCGGGGCCAGATCGCCAGACGAAGACCTGCGGACCGTGACCTCGGGTACCCCCTGTTGAACCCCGGATCGAGTGTCCGCGGCTGCTGCTGGTCTGCTTGTCCGGGAACGGTAGTGGACCGCTGGCGGGGGCATGGCCGCAACTGTAACCGTCGGGGGAGAAGTCCTCGGCTGGTCGTCTACACGGCCAGAAGTGGAGGACATGCCGACCCAGTGCCGCCTTAGGCTGGATTCGGCCAGGAGCCCGTGCTGGTTCCTCTCGGGGTCAGATAGGTCCCGCAGCACGTTTATTCTCTCCCGGGTCTGCTCCGAGACGTGTGGTGCCCGAGTCCACACGTACCCCTTCCTGAACCAAACTGGGACCCTCTCGGACCGAGGCAGCTCGTAATATGACAGGCGCTCATGCAGCCACCGACCACCTGCGTAGAACCAGAGGTGCTTGAACTGTTTGTCCGAGTCGGGACACCCGGTTATGAAGGTCCCCTTGAACCCCTGGAAATAGTAGAACCCCTTGGACGAAGGGGCCGACTTCATCCGATAGAGATTCTGGAAGGCTGCAACGGGCATCTTCTCGCCGAATCTCGTCGCCCACAGGACGTAGCAGCTGACCAGGACGCGATATGCGTTCACGTTCAGCTGGGCTGGGGCAACGTTCAGCCTGGTCAGCGCCTGCCTCAGAAACGGGTGGAAGGGGAGACGCAGCCCTGCCCGGAAGTACTCGGCAGAGAGGGCGATGTAGCCATCTGGGGGACGAGAAGGGATGTCGTCAGCCCCTGGAACCAGAAGTTCCACGCCCTCCGGAATTCTGAAGTCCCGGCGTAGCAAGGCCAGGTACCTCTGTGTGACGGCCGTCGTGAAGTAATCCGCCGTGTACACAGGTCGGCCGCCGGCCAGCCTGGTCATCTCCGCGTCTGCTCGGCGATACACCTTCACGTCGTTAATCCGCATCGATTTCCCGCTGGGATGGTCGCGTGCCTCGGTGTCCTCTACGGACGAGTCGGTGCTGTCCGACGCTGTCTCGTCATCTCGGCCAGACGTGCTGGCTTGGCTAGCCGTTCTCTCGGAGGCTTCCTCTTCGGCCGTAAGGTCAACGACCGGGACCGGTTAGGCCTGAGAAGCCCTACCCAGCTCCTCGACGAAATCGCGGTCAGGAGCTGTGCTCGGGCCAGCACGGAGTATCTCCTCGAGCCGTGCCGCGCCAGTCTTTTCCCAGCTACCCGGATAGACCTCATCGCCCGGCGATGGTATGTCGGAAATCCCCGACAGCTGGTCGGGTGTCCTGCCCCTCAGGCCCGTTGCCTCCCCTGTCGACGACGACCTAGTACCCGACGTCGAAAAGTCGCTCCCCGAGATGTCCACGCTCTCGGACAAGGCCGCGTTTTCGGAATCGGAAATATCACTCATTCTCGTAGCAAAATAAAAAACTTTTACCTTCTCAGATCTGGTCGACGCTGGTCTGCGAGTCCCTGAGCTAGATGGTCTTCGGCAGTCTTCGGCAGCTCTCGGCAATCTTGATCTTTCGCGAACGTTGAGAAAATGAGGATCACCCCCCCGCTATTTATAGGCGAAGGTTTAGCAAAAAATTCGGGCATGATTTGCGAGGCGACCCTTCGGTTTCCCGTCATTAATCCACATCGGCGGCAGTTTCGGAAGTTGAAAATTTGAAGTGTCGTTCTGTCTTCCCGCCAGTCACGGAGCGACACGTGGCACTACTGACACGTGGCAACGATGGAAACCTTCCCGAGGACACCTGCGTTGTCCGAGTATCCGACCGAACTCCGACTACAAGATCATGGTCGAGCAGAAGACGAGAAGACGACTACTCGAGCATCCCTGGCCAAGTCAGTCCAGAGATGCTGGGGGGCTTATGTTGATGTCGGTTTCTGCTCCGACCACGAAGTACCACTGCCGACCACATTCCTCGATCTTCCCACCTTCTCGGATACACATTCACCGTCTCGGGTGGTCGGCTGACCGAGACATTAGCCGACAACATCCTGTGACTCCGCGAGAGCTGGCTGTGTGCGCGGACCGTGATGTTCTCGGATTAACCCATTGTATCGGTTGCCTCCGGATTTGCGCAGGTCATCCGGGCCCGCGGTCACCTCAGCTGACACTAATCCTGCCCTGGCACCCGTCAGCTACAGGCGCCGCCCACCTACTCCTACAGAACGTCACTTCGCCACCCGCCGCCACCTACTTTGACAAAACCTGCCCCTGCAGGCGCCGGCGACAGTCACCCTTCTGTCCCCTACTTGGAGTCAGGTCCCACGTGGCACACGCCCATTGGGCCAGTAGCCCCTGCAAGCCTAAAACCCTAGCCCCCTGCCGGGCGCCCTAGGTGGCCGACCCGACCGGGTCGCCCCGAACACCCGAGTCCGAGGAGGACGCCTATAAATAGAGGAAAAATACATGAATTCAGGTATGGTCATTCTTGCCTTACCAAATCTCTGCCTCTCCTTACGCTCATCAGAATCATCACTGACTTAAGCATCGGAGTGCCCACGGCAGACACCACACCGGTGTCCCCATCATTCCGAGGTGCTTCTCTTTTGCAGGTGACCGACGGCGGAGCGACTGGCCTGAACTGACCGGACGACCCTGTTACTTTGGGTGTTGCTGCCGGAGACGTTTTCGGCATTAACAGTTATAATTAAGATGCTCAGGAACATATAACACATCCTGAATCTAGGATATGGTGTTCTTGTTTGAACTCCTGAAAAGGCCGCTACGCATTTCTTAGACGTCGCAAAAACATTATTGTACGATGCGCCTCAAAATCATTCAACGGAGGAACCTAAATTGGTAGCCTAAGGTAGAATATTGTTTTAAGCCCACCTAAGCATTTTTATTTGGGGAAAGCACCTGAATAATACAAATTCAAAGACCATTGCATTAACATGACATAAAAAATTAACACTAGACTAATATATATGACACAAAATTTTAGTTAACTTTAATTTAATTTTGTATCATATTAGTCTATTGTTAATTTTTTATGTTATATTTGTGCAATAGTTTTTAAAATTATGTCATTCAATGCTTTCCAAAAAAATTTTGTAAGGCACCCTGCAGACCTAGTCGGGTAGAACCATGGACCAGTTCCCAGCCCACCTGCGATGTGCGGGTCTGGATGGTCCGCGGACCATGAAAGCAGGTTATGTGCCGGTTCGTTTGGCTTGACCATGTCTACTGCTGTATAGGCTATAGATGCAATATATAATAGGGAAACATTATCTTGCACAAGGCTTTAAATTAGTGGTCTATTCTTGCAATCCAGTGTGTTCAAATGGCCTACATCATGGTTATTTCAGCGTAATCAACTACGACCACATCATGAGGGATTTTCATTTTTAATGAGAGATGTTTTCAAATCCCAGCTCCTGGATGTTTAAAATATATTAAATTATGATATGGATTCATCTATTATGTCAGGAAAAGAATTCTATAAACTGACATATCGGATGCAAAAAAAAAATCCAGTTTTCCATTCACATTTGAGGCCAAAAAGTTATGTAAACGGGTTGTAATCGTAGATTGCAACGTGTTACGAAATCATTATACCAAATAGATACTTGTTTTAAAATAATTGAAATAGATTTATTGTTATTAAAAGGTTATTAAGGGTAAGTTTGGTTCATCAACTCAAACTCAAATTTTTCAACTTAATTTTTGTCTTTTTCTGAAAAAGTTTTTTGTCTTTTCTGAAAAAGTCAACAAAAATTACTATTCAACTTAAAAATTTCAACCCAACTCAAACTCAACTCAAACACCAAACAATACATTTAGGCAAACTTCACACCGGACATACAAAAAACTTATAAAAATAAATTTAAAAAAAAAGGGAAATTTTTGTATGATAAGGTAGAGTAGCTAACCTTTTCACTTTTCCTTTTCCCTTCCGGAAGGATACTAAGATCTCTTATTTCTTATAAACATTTTTTTTTTTTAAAGATTGTTTCTCAAAGACATACAACTAAGCACATTTTTTGGACTAATTGGGTCTTGATATAACCCACATGGGCTGAGCTTTCAACCTTTGTCAAAGTCTTCAAATCATTTACAACCCAACAGCTTGACGTCTCCCTATTGTAAAAGTATCACGAACACTTGCAATCCAAAGTTATGGAGTATTTAGGGGGGAAAAATTCACAAACTTTTCTAAAATTTAAAGGGAAAGAATGTTATAAATTAAAATTTATGGAATATTTTGTGATAATATATAAAGTTTGACAGAAGGGGAGGGGAGTATAATTTATAAATCCATATATGATCACATTTAGACTTCTCCGTTTAAGTTAGTTTCTGATGAAAATTATAACATAATAGATTAAATGTGATTAATTTGAAATTTAAAAAGTAAAGTTAGAGTTTTAAAAAAGAAATAAAGTAAAATAATCCTAAAATTAACAGGTATTCTAACCTTTCGCTGAATAGAATTTTTCTTATTTATATATAATTATAACATAATTTAAAACTGTGTTTTATATATAGGATTTTCTTGTGTACCTATCCATTCTACATTCAATCACAACGTTTTTAACTTTACTCCTAAAGCTTTCATATTATGTCGATCTGGATTTGGAAGATGTTTTGTTCTTATCCTAAGCCTTCACGCCATAGCCAACGTTCCTTAAATGGATTGATAGAATACTTATTTTTCTCGTTGAATATTTAGGTTCAAGTCGTTGTTACAATATTTATCAGGGTATATGAACAATCCATTTTGTAAGATATTTATATATCATACGGAAGGGAAGAGAGGGGGACATCCACCTCCTGAAAATTATTTAGGGGGTGTTTGGTGTGTAAGTTTGAGTTAAGATTTGTAAGTTTAAATAGTAAATTTTTTTGAATTTTTTTGAATTTTCAGAAAAGACAAACAACTTTTTGAGAAAAAAGATAAAAAACATGATGAAAAAAATACAGTTTAGTTTAAACTAAACTTTTTGTCAAACACCCCTTTAGGCATTCTTATCTCTATCTCTATAATTTATTTAAAAAAAATGTCAAAAAAAAAAAAAAAAGAAATAGCCTTCACGGCCGTACTTGTATAACTGTGTCAATTTTACAACTGGCCTTGTTGATTGTAAGTTGGCAGGCGCCAACTTTATTCAAGTTTGCGCTCAATTATAGTGATCATTTATGGTGCAGAGATTTGGTATCTGCCACAGAGACAACACTAAGACCAGGCAGGACATGTGCCCCACTGAAAAGTAAAAAAAAAATTACAATGTGAGAGAATTCTTCATAACTTTTTATTTATATATTATGCTTTTCTGCCCCAATTACCCGCTGTTTAACTTTCTTAATGTTACATATAAACACATGTTAAGTTCCATGATTTGCTTTCTTGTCAAATTGTTAGAGTTTTCCCTCATAAAATTCCCTATAAACGCTTTTCGTTCCAACTTTATAAAGTAATCTTTCCCTTTTTTTCTTTTAATTTACTTGCACTGTTGCACATTATTTCTTTCTCTCACTACCCTTTTCTTTGTTTCCTATATGAGTTAATCTCATTATCAATCGACAATTCTTGGGAGCCAAACTTTATTTTTTATTTTTTATTTTTAGAGGAATGAATCCTTGATTTTTAACATCTATGATATTGTAATGTGTTATAACAAGTAAAGTAAATTTGAATTAATTTTAACTTTTGAGTCTATGTTAAACAATTATGAAATAAGTATTTTAAAAGTAAATTTGAGTTGTCTAGGAAAGTTAATTTATGTTAATTAGTTTATAAATTTTATCTTCACTATTTGTGTCACCACTATATTTAAAAGTCTAATATGTCACTGTTTAATATGAAAAGAGTGAAAGAACATAAAAATAATATCCTTGTTTGTTACAAAGATATAAGGGAGAGGAAAGAAAATATTTTATTTATACATGACTATTTTTCAAGGATTTAATTAAGACGTTCGGGAATAGATAACACATCATGAATCTAGGATATGGTGTTCTTGTTTGAACTCTTGAAGAGGCCGTTGCACATTTCTTAGACGTCGCAAAAACATTATTGTACGATGCGCGTCAAAATCATTCATAGAGGAACCTAAATTGGTAGCCTAAGGTAGAATATTGTTTTAAGCCCACCTAAGCATTTTTATTTGGGAAAAGCACCTAAATAACACAAATTCAAAGACCATTGCATCAACATGATACTAAAAGTTAACACTAGACTAATATATATGACACAAAATTTTAGTTTACTTTAGTTTAATTTTGTGTCATATTAGTCAATTGTTAATTTTTTATGTTATATTAGTGCAATAGTTTTTAAAATTATGTCATGCTTTCCCAAAAAATTTTGTAAGGCACTCTGCAGACCTAGTCGGGTAGAACCATGGGTCAGTTCCCAGCTCACCAGCGATGTGCGGGTCTGGATGGTCCGCGGAACATGAAAGCGGGTAATATGCCAGTTCGTTTGGCTTGACCATGTCTACTACTGTATAGGCTATATATTCAATATATAGTAGGGAAACATTATCTTGCACAAGGCTTTAAATTAGTGGTCTATTCTTGCAATCCACTACGTTAAAATGGCCTACATCATGGTTAATTCAGCGTCAAAAACTACGACCACATCATGAGGGATTTTCATTTTTAATGAGAGATATTTTCAAATCCCAGCTCCTGGATGTTTAAAATATATTAAATTATGATATAGATTCATCTATTATGTCAGGAAAAGAATTCAATAGAATGACATATCAGATGCAAAAAAATACTCCAGTTTTCCATTCACATTTGAGGCCAGAAAGTTTATACAATCTGTGAACGTGTTGTGCTGGAATCGAAGATTGCAATGTGTTACGAAATCACTATACCTAATAGATACTTGTTTTAAAATCATTGAAATAGATTTATTGTTATTAAAAGGTTATTAACAATACATTTAGGTAAACTTCACACCGGACATACAAAAAGCTTAAAAAAAAGAAATGCAAATAAAAGGGAAAATTTTATATGATAATGTAGACTAGCTAACCTTTTCACTTTTCCTTTTCCCTTCCGGAAGGATTCTAAGATCTCTTATTTCTTACAAACTTTTTTTTTTTTTTTGGAAGGTTGTTTCTTAGAAACATACAACTAAGCACATTTTTTTGACTAATTGGGTGTCTTGATAAATCCCACATGGGCAGAGCTTTCCACCTTTGTCAAAGTCTTCAAATCATTTACAACCCAACAGCTTGATGTCTCCCTATTGTAAAAGTATCCCAAACACTTGCAATCCAAAGTACATTTCCTTTCACAAGTACTCTCCTTAATTGCCTCTCCACTTGTGTACTTGCACAAGAAATGTTCAACACCTTGAATCTTGTAGTAGTGGAAGTCACTAACCTTGCAAGATTTCAACTTTTCCGGCTCACAACTCTTGCTCCATCCAAGAAGCCCTTTCTTCGACGGGCACGCCACGCATTGGCTGTTCTCGCATAGCCCGAAACTCCCGCACCAGCTAGGCAACTGGCACTCAGACTCGAACCTCGGAACTTGTCGATCGAAAAAGGAATATATCAACTCGAAAGCCCGCCTTATCAATTTCTCATTGTAAGTGAAGAGCCTTATGTTCCCATCCATGCCGAGCCTTAGGAATGTTAAGCTGGCATTGTAATGAGTTCTAGCCGAGACATATGCGCTTAAAGTTAGAAAAAAGGCACCACTCTGGGTGTCACCGGTGTCAAATTCAAGTGTCACTTTGTTGGATGCATCCGAAAAATTGGCTGAAGAGTAGTAGATAAGTGGCTTTGGAGAGTTGTTACTCTTGTAGTAGAGTACCATTGACCCACTAGGCTCAAGCACCAAGCTGTAGAGCCCATTCTTGTTCTCTCTCTCCGAGAGGCGGCTCACGAGCTTGTTCACACCGCCGAATCGGTATAAGGACTGTCCTACCAAGAGCGTGTCTGTAGGGTAGTTAAAGCTCTGCCAAACAAACTTGCCCTTTGAGTCATGAAGGACCATGTTGCCATTTGGAAGCAACTTGCAGCCAACCACACCTTTGTTGGCCGTGTTGGATTGCCAAGCCACTCTGCCGTCAGCGTCTGCGAGGACTAGGTTTCCGTTGGCTCCGAGGGTGAATGTGGCGTTTTCGCCAACCGGGTTCCCCCGGTTGGCCTCCCAAACCCACAGGACAGTCGTCCAGCGGGTGCTGGTTAGGCCCATCCGGAGGGCGAGGGTGTAGGCATTAGGGGTGGTGTTGTAGAAGCAAATGGCGAAGGGACTAACATAGATGTCCTGGAAGGAACGGTAGGTTGCACCATACTCCACATCAAGAAACTCGCCATAATAGCCGTCATTGACGAACTGAAAAATGGGTTTGGGAGGGACTTTTGTTTGAGCATTAATAGTGGAAAGAAAGAGGGAAAGAAGGAATAGTAGTAAAGTGGGGTGTGGGGAGAGCAACGACATTGTGATATGGGAAGATGAAAATATGTTGTTGTGGTTTGTTTCAAGGATTTTGTTTGGCAAGCTATTTATAAAGATGTGAATTGCCACTATATTGGTTGATTTTTTTTTTTTTTTTTTTGTTCTTTTTTTAGGGAAAAACCGGGGCTTTTATTGGTTGAGTTGGATTTGGTTTTTTGGAGAATTGTCCGGTATAGGATAAGGAAAACACAAACCCATGCATGGGTAATCTTTTGTTGTTAGATTTTAATTTTTGTATTTTTTTTTTTTAAATTTTTAAGAATAAATCTCACATATGTCTTCTGAATTTTAGATCATCCCCACTTTATTTATATTTATTGGATGAGTTGGGTTGGCTTATTGGAGAATTACCGGATAAAACACAAACCCATGTACAATCTTTTGTCGGTAGATTATTATTATTATTATTATTTTAAGAATCAATCTTGCATATGTCTTCTTTATTTTAGATCTACTTTTACCCAACTTTAAAAATATATCCATTGAATTTTCGAATTAGTCCTAGGGTATATTTGGTTTTAAGGTTCAAATTTAAAGTTTTTATTTCTGTTTTTGTCTTTTCCTTAAAAATCAATAAAAATGATAACTAATTTTTAAAAAATCAATCAATTTCAACTTAAAAATTTCATTTCAAATCCGTACATCAAATGCAAGTTTAGTTAAATTTTTTTGTCAGAATTTTCGTTAAAAATCAATAGAAAAAGGGAGGGAGGGGGGGGGGGGGGGGGGGAATAGTGCCACTAAACCTCTTATGTTGGAATTTTTATTTTAAAAAAAAGAGAAAAAAACTTATAATCACTGTTTTCTGATAAAAATTATAGCAAAGATAATTAAGTGGGATTAATTCTGAATTTAATAGATTAAATGAAAGTTTTAAAAATTTAACAAAAGAAATTAATGAAAATGATCTTAAAATTAACTAGCAAAGATTGAGAATAATCATTCTTTTAATTCATATAGTTACGATGTAATTTGATCATGTGAAACTGTGTTTCGAAGACAGAATTTTCTAATGTATCTATAAATTCTGTACTTGATGACAAATTAAAGTTTTTTACCTCACTCCTAAACTTGTCCATGTTAACTGGAATTGGAAGATAATTTGTTCTTATCCTAGCCTCCACGTGTAGTAGTACTAGGACTATTTATAGCAGTTCTGCAAGTGGCATTATTGATTGGAACTGGTGCTTGGCACCAACTTTATTGATTTTTCTTTTTTGATTCCAACTTTATTGAGTTTTGCTCTCAGTTAGCGTGCGTTTAAACTCATAATTTAAATTATATAATTATCATTTATTTTTTGTCCTTTTTTCTTCTAACTTTATTTTTTCACAATTTTATAATTTAAATTTTAAGAGTTCATAATTTTAAATAGAGATTTTTTTTAATTACATAAAAATTTGAGACAAATAAAACAAGTTTCATATTGATTTTTTTTTTCTGAACACATTTAAAGTTTTTATAGTTTTTATTTGTAGTAATTTGAACGTCTCGATAAACATACAATCAATTAAAAATTAAATTCTATAATCTAAATCTTAACACTAAATGCATGGTTAATAGTGACCATTTTATTTAGACATTTAAGATTTTTTTTTTCCGACTACTGCAATTAGAATCCATTTAGTTGTTCCACTTGATTTGGAATTTTAGATATATTTTAAAACGTATAAAATTTGAAATGTATTTAGAGGAAACGAAAAATCAACATATCTCGTAAAAAATTGCTGCGCTTTGTCTTTCAAATAATGAAAACCATTCATAGATTATCCTAAAAAGATACTCAAAACTCATTAATAGTTTGGAATAAAAAAATCCTCTTTTATCTTCAAAATAATTAACCTTCCACAATGCATCTTTGGTTATCTTTGAATACTGTTATGTTATGGAATGACATGGCTTTTATTTATTTATTTATTTTTTATTTGGATGGACAGGAATTGGGACACCATTTTTTGGACAAAGGATACAAGTCCGTGAAGGGGAAGATATGCTGTAGTTGGGCACTTAAGGCTTGTGTTTGCCTATTTATTTATGAAGATCGTGAAAAGCCAAATTTGGTTTTGACATTCTATCATAACTTCATAAAATATGCTTTTGATTTCGTGAGTTTAAAAATTGTTTTTACTAAGTGTGTGTACGATATGCTAAAAGAGCTTTGTCTTTGTATAAAAGTTTTCAATTAAAAAATGTGCCTTTCTCTCAAAAAAAAAAAAAACAAAACAAAAACAAAAAAACAAAGAACACTCTTATAAGTAGAGCTTCAATAAGACAATGTATATTGTATTCAATATTTTTATTATTTATTAAATTAATTAAAAACCAAATTAAATGATTTTAAAAAATATGATTTCAAACCCTTATTAAAAAATCGTAACTTATTTTATTTTGTATCTCTGTTAACTAAAAATGAAAGTGAAAGCTCAATCTTTGTATCCTTAAGTTTTATTTTATTTTATTTTTAGCTATTTAAGTTAAGTTTTATTCCTAACTTAAAAAAAAAAAAAAAAAAAAAAAAAAAAAAAAAAAAACCGACAACAACAACAACAAATAATGTGAAGGAAAACGAAATATATGTGCACGTGGAACCGAGATAGAGATATTTGTTAGATTAGATTTTTTTTTTTTTGGTATGTTAGATTAAATTTATTTTAGTCTTATCACCATGTAGATTTTTTGGAAGATATTTATATATATATATATATATATATTTGTTTGTTTTTTCTAACTTTAGCTCTAAAGTAACTTACCCATTTTCAACGTATAAGTGGCCCTATATACCACTTTCCTGGACGCCTAGCCTCCTAGCACAGATAGCCCCTTAGCTTGGTTCTGTGGACTCGAGGACACCTGCTGTGCCTGTCGTAAACTTTCTAGGGATCCACTTCCCGTGTCGAGGAGGGACTCGAAAGCGCCGAAAATGCACTGGCCATGAGCGGCTCTCCTGGCCTTGGCGGGCTCGGGCATTCTTCGGGAGCTTTCAAGCTTCCTGTTCACAAGAAGTCTAGCCCTATATTTCTACGAAGGCTAGCAGGTAAATCCCAAGGGACTACTCTGCACTAAGAAACTAGTGTGATTGACTGGAAATCCATTTCTAGCAAGCCTAAATTCCCAAAACCCAAATGATAGTATGAACTATAGTATATATACAGGGACTCTTAAAGTATATCGAAGGAAGGGATTAGCTAGACATAATGGGGATTTTTATTTCTTAGAGAAATATTTTACAACTAGGCTTTCGATGATCCTCAATGAAGAAGGAGGTCATCTATTTATAGGCGAGAAAACTTAGCTCCGGATTTCAAATCCGGATTTCACACTTAAACTAAAAAACAGTAAAACTCATAATGCGAGGCCTAACAAATGGCCGACAAGATAAAGAGATTCGGCCAAAAAGTAAATGGCCGACAGGATAAAAAGGGAAACGGCCAAAAAGTACAGGTGGCCGAAAGGATAACGGGGCCAAATGGCCGACAAACTTTAATAATTAAAGGGGACAGCTGGCTGGTGCTTCGAGAGTGCTGCGTCGTAGTGGGTGATGACGTAAGGGCTTGCGTCAATTGGTTGCTGACGTAAGGGCTTACGTTTGAGCTTGTGGTACGTCATGGATGACGTCTCTTGTCTGGTCGTTCTCGTTCTTGCTTCACTTGTCGTTCTGCTATGGCGAGAGCTTCTTGTTCGTCGATGAGCTGGAGGATCTGATCTCTGATCTGGGGATCATCCCAGTCTTCGTCTGTGAACCAGAGTTGGGCAGTGTCTGGTCTTGGAAGGGCCTGGACGATTGCTGGAGTGAGCTCATACTGCATTGTGCAGTTCTGTGTTGTTCTGGGCTCAGAGACAGAGACTTTAGTGTTAAAGTCTTCTGCGACGATCCTGGCGTATTCTTCCAGAGGGTCTTCTTGGGAGAACAGAAACGGGTCGTTCTGGAATGCCTGGAAGATATCGTCTTGTGAGGGTCCTTCAGATTGGAATCTGATAGGCTGAGAGCAGATCGGCTGCGAGCTGTCTGGGGTTGTTGTTGCAGAGAAGGAGAACTTATCCAGTTTCCTGGATATGTTGCTTGGGTCCCATGTGCTGGATGATGTTGATGAGTCTGATGGGTTAGATGATCCTGATGGCTGAGATGGACTGTTGAGTTCATCGAGGATCTTCTTGATCTGTTCCATGTGCCTGGTAGGCATGTGATCCCATGGGGCATCTTCTTCGGGTCCTGGCCAGATTGCATCTGGTATAATCTGGTTCTTGAGAAACAGGACCTTTTCAATTTGTCTGACTTGTGCATTGCCGAAGGAAAGAGGCCATTGATGCGATCCATAGACTTCAAGACAAGGAGCGTAGGCTACTGTGTCTGTATCTACCTTGGTGCAGTTGAGGCTGACAAGGAAGATGGTGAAGCAGGAGTTGATCGCTTCTTCTGGGACTCGTTTGAGGTGCTGGAACTGTGCTGTGTACCTGTCTCATTGCTGAGAGAGGTGTTGATCCCATATGCTGAGTGGAGCAAACCAGGATAAGAGGTCCATCTTGGTTTTGTGAGCATTTCTGTGCTGTAGATGGTAATTGAATATCCTGATGGAGGATCTGAGAGGAATAGTGGGGACTTCTATGGCGATGGTGTGAAAACTGGCCAGATACCAGAAAAGTCTGGCAAGGGCCTGTGGCATGTACCAAGCTTCTCGGATGGGGAATATCCTGGCAAAGGGATATTTAGGATGGAAGTTGGTATCTTGAACCATTGGTTGGCCATAGATCCGGATTAGGGTTTTCTGGAGGTCCAGGGCTCTACTGACAGATTTTTCTTTTGGATTATCAGAGAGGGTGACCTTTCGAGCATCCTTAGGGAAGGTAGGAGGGAATATGGCTACTATATTTGGAGAGGATGAGGAAGTCATTTCTGAATCTTTTGTGATGGTGAAGATTAGTGGGATGGTTGATGTTTGGCTGTGATGATATTTATAGGGGGCCGAGAGAGGAGGTCAGGGATGATGTTTTCTTTTCCCTTGATATGGATAATATCAAAGGAGTACTGTGAAAACCATGCAGCTAGACGAAGTAACTGTGCGTTTACCGCTTTGTTAGGTTTGAACTTTAACATACCTTTTGACGCGGCAAAATCTGTCTCGACCTGGAAGTGGTGTCCAATCAGGTGGAACTCGAACTTCTGAATTCCTTGCTTTATGGCGAGGAGTTCTTTGAAGGTTGAGTGATGATGGAGTTGTGAGTCCTTGAACGTGCCACTTTTGTATCCACATATCTTCCTTTTTCCCTGTTCATCTTGTTCGTAGAGAACTGCTCCCCAGTGCTTGTCACTTGCGTCTGTCTGCAGAATTCTTTTTCCTGATGAGGGAATCTGTAGTGGAGGCAAGTCTTGCATCAGCTTTTTGAGTTGTCGAACAACTTCTGTTTGGGAAGAGGACCATGGTGGATCGTCCTTTTTGAGCATCTGTTCGAGGGGGGGGCCATGTGTTGGGAAATCTGAGGAACAAAGTCTCGGAGGTAGTTGACTATTCCGAGAAATTGTTGGACTTGGACCTTGTTGAGCTGTTGGTCTGGAAATTTCAACAGTTCTCGGGCTATATGAGGTTGGGCCTCATATTGCCCATTGGATACCTTCATTCCCAGAAATTCTATCTGGGCTTGTCCAAGGTGGATCTTTCTTTCCGAGAGCATCACGCCATGTTGTCGTGTGAGGTTTTCAAACTGGGCCAGTAGTTTCAAGTGATCTTCTTGTGTGGGAGAGAACAGGAGGATGTCATCTATATAAATGAGGGCTTGGTCCAGTATTGGACTATAGATACGGCTCATAGCTTTCTAGAATAGTGATGGGGCTGTTTTCAGGCCGAAAGGCATAACAGTCCATTGGAAGTGATGGTTTGGGATGGAGAAAGCTGTTTTGGGCCGGTCAGAGGGTTGAATTCCTAATTGCCAGAAGCCTGCTTTCAAATCAAACTTTGAAAATATTTTTGCATTCGCAAGGCTTGAAAACAGTGTTTGTTTATTGGGCAATGGGAATTTATCATCAGCAAGGAAATGGTTAAGGGGCTGGTAGTTTATTACCAGTCTCTGTTTACCTCGAATCTGTTCTGATCGTTTGTTGACGTAGAAGGCATGGCATGCCTATGGTGAGTCTGTTGTCTCGATCAGACCTTGCTGTTGGAGTTCTGCACATTCGTCAGCTGCCATTTTTTGATGTTCAGGGCTGAGACCTGGATGGCTGGCTTTGGTAGGGTTGATATCTTCATTCTTCTTGAAGGGCAGAGAGATGAAGAAGTCCCTATTCTTCCATAGAGGATGGTCACACTTCTGGAGGAATTCGGAATGTGTGAGGGCACAAGAGTGCTGTACGAGCTGTTGTCGTATTTCCTGGTATGGATCTTTGTGCAGATGGAAGTAGTTGGGAATGGTTTCCCATGCAGTGAAGTACTGCTTGAATGCTAGTCCTTGAGCGAGGATTCTCAATCCTGGCTTCTTCATGTACAGATCAAATCCGATGATAAGATCTTTTCCAGGGAGCTTTGATCCGATGATCCTGTGAATTACAGAACATCCTGGAAAGAATTCTAATCGTATGGACTTACTGATTAGTTCTGTACTGAAAGACTTCTCCGTTTGCAGCATGAAAGAATTGTTGCTTCTTTTGCCAATATGCTGACGGGAGAACATCTGGGTTCATGATTGAGTAGGATGCGCCAGTATCAAAGAAAGCTGCAACCCTAATAGGGTTTGCATACTTTGAGGGGAAGACCTTCATAGTCTTGATGGGAACCGTCTGGGCTATGTTGACAGTATTGACAGCATCCATCTGGAGTGCTGACTTCTGTTGCTCTGGGTCTGATTCTGATTCTGTGTCTGAAGGAGCTGAGTCCGTTTGTTCGTCAGAGTCAGAGAGGTGAAGAGCACAGAGAGTTCTGTTGTTGATTTCATCATCTGCAGAGAAGATGGATTATATCTCGTTATCGGAGAGGGAGATACCTGTTTCTCTGTTGATGCGAGAAATCATCTTCTGTGATTTCGCCTTTGGACAGTTTTTCATGAAATGCTTCTTGCTTCCGCAAATGAAGCATCTAGTTGAGCGCTTTTTGCCAAAGTTTCTTCTTTTCCTCAGGAACTTCCATGAATCTTTTTTCTCGGAGAGGAACTTGTTTCTTTTGAAACCTTTCCGTCGTCTGAACTTTCTGGTTCTGGATGATGGTTTTGAGGAACACGAAGAGCATGAGCAACCTGGTGTTGGGTTCTCTGGGCACTTGGTGAATAGTTCTTTGTTGGAGCAGATCTTGTCGAACTTGGACATCTACTTCACGTAGTCTGTGAAGAACTTATTCTGGGAGCACATCTTATCGATGGCTTTGAGGATGAGCTGGTACAATTCTCCTATCGTGACAGTTGCTATTTGTCTGTTAGCTGCATTTAGGAGTCTTGTTGTTTCTTCTTCCAGCGGGGTTGGTACGGACGAGAGGAATGCTTGTTTTAAGTTAGGATCATTGATACCTCCGATGAGGTAGAACTTCCGAGACATCTTCCGGAAGTGTACTTCGAGATCCTTCTTGTTCATTGAGCAACATCGCATCTTGAAGAAGTCTGATCGTGCTTTTTCAATGTTTGATGCGTCTTGTCCGCAAAATTCTGTAAAGAGCTGCCCTATTGCAGTCTCTACGTTGGGGAGCTGAACGAACGTCAGCTGTCTGTATTCTCCTATTGTTATCCACCAGTCATAAAGGATGCCGGTGAATCTGGCTGCAAAATCCAGGAGGATTCGTCTGGTGTCTGCACCTGGTTTTTGTTGTTGGAGAATCAGAAAGGCTCTGAACTCTTGAAATCTTTCTCTCCATTTCGATGGAGGGATATCATCGAGAGTTATGATGAGCGTCTTGCCATTGGATGGGTTAGCAGTGTGCTGCTGCTGAGGTGGCTGATGTGGAGGAGGTTGATCTACCTCGTCTTCATCCTGAACTTCTGAGATAGGAGGCTCAGGTGGCTCCATTGGTGTATCCGTGGGGCTGATTCATCATGATCATGGGAGGAGGAGTCATGTCTTCTGTCAGAGAAGATGATGATTCTTCCGACTGGTTGTCTTCTGAGGACCATTCTGAATCTTCAGGGACACTTTCTTCTTCTTCTTCTGAGGAAGTGTCTGGTTTGGAGATCTGGATCTGTGGAAGAGTCTGAGCACAGTGATCTGGGATGATCTTACTGAGGGGATTCTGGGTCTGGACCATCATCTGGGATGATGATGAAGGCAGTTCCTTGGCTTTGCCTTTGTCCTTTACAGTAAGCTTTGGTTGGGTAGACGATGAGGGGAGTCTGGAGGATGTTGCCTGCCTTTGTCTTTGGCGTTGGGCTTCATCTTCTTCTTCGATTAGTCTGGCTAATCTTCTCATCGTGTCTTCTTGTGGAGGAATTACAGGGAACGGCTGTTCCTGTATTGGTATGGTCGTGAATCTCCATGGTGTTGCAGGTGGTTCTGGGAATCCTGTGAGGGAGTTCCTTCTGAGTGCTGATAACTGTACCTGCAGAGATTTTAACTCGTTTTCCTTTTCTTTGAAGAGTCTGTTGGAGAAGGAAGTTGAGGTGGCTAGGTACTTCAGCTCAAGCTGTGTCTGCTGGACGTGGGCTTCAAGTTTCTCTAGTAGTGTTTGAGATTTAACCAGTCCATGATTGGTCTGATCTATCTTAGATTCTACTCGAGAAATCTTGCTGTCAATCTTCTGGAGGACTTTATTTTGAGCAATAAAGTTCTCAGAGTGCCAGTTGAGTACAGCTTCTGCAGGGCCTATCTGTTTATATGCTCCATCGGGTCCTATAATCCGGGGATTAGGGACCTTGGGCTGCCTCGACTCTGATCCATCTGATGTGGTAGTTGGTTTGATGGGAGGAAATATTTCATCATAAGAGGCTGCTGGGCTTATCATACAGACCTGAGGTAGGGCTGTAGATGTTGGGCCTGGAGCTGGAGCAGGGAATTGTTCTCCCCGTTTCTGGAAGTACTTCTGGGCCTGTTTGTAACAGGGAAGTATTCTAGGCCTGCTTGTTGGTGGAGACGGTGGATTCCTTGGATGGTCATCTGGATCTTCATTCCATCCTGTAAGAGAGATTGGGCCGTCTGTTCTCGGAGGTGGAGAATATTTGACTAGAAAGTCAAACTTTCCTGATGGTTGTCCGAGAGTATCAACAGTCTTGTCTCCATTGTTGAACTGGGTCTTAAGCTTTTTTCTGTGGCTGACCTTCTTTGGAGGACTGTTTGTGATGTTGTGTTTGTCATGATCCTTGTTACAAACGGGGCAAAAACATACATCCCAGTAGCAGTGTCCTGCTTGGGATTGTCGAGCATACTGTGGTTTGCCGTCAGGTGAGAAGGAGAGAATGTCTATCTTGACAGTCTCTGATTCCAGCGGAATCATCATGTGCTGAGTTGGGAAGTAGCTACATGGAGCTTGTTCCGGCTTGTTGAAGGTGATCAGGGTTGATCCATCCTTCTGGGGGGTTATGGTGGCTTCTGATGACTGGATCGCAACATGAGAATCATGGAGTTTCTCATAGTTGGTGACCCAAGATTCTGGAAGAATCTTCACCAGCTGTTCTCGGGAGATTTGTCGTGGGATCTGAGAACACATTGGGACGTTGTGAGAGTCCATGGTGATCATCAGGGCATCTGTGGCACCCGAAAGGGCAATATCCAGAGCATGATTCTGGAGTCTGTACGCCATCTGGTAATGGAGAGTGGTTCCGATTGCATTGGGATCCATCTCTATTCCGGTGACTGCATCTGTACTTTGAGTGCCTTCAGGAGTGTGGGGTCTTGCAGAGACATGTTGAAGTTGGGGAAGACAGTGAAGATGATTGTTCCCGCATTCAGTGTTTGTCTGTACGGTGGGTGATGACTGCATCACTGTACTTCTTATGTCTTGAGTCCAGAAGGGCTATCCTGGCTGCAACAGGAAGTCCTTTTTCTGCCATGGAAGGTGAGTGCAAGTCTTACTGCACCAAAATGGAGGTGAGTAAAACCTTATGTCTGCCACTGGGACTGATATTCTGGAGGGATCTCCAGAGAGACGAATTGCTCCTGCGTAGTGGCTGGAAGATTGCACTGGCTGAATTTGGTTGACTGGACGTATTCTCTTACCATTCTAGAGGAGGGTTTAATTAGCTGTTTAATGGTTCTAGCTAAAAGATTTATAGGTTTAAGAAAGGCATGGTAAGGGTTAATGATGGGTAAGTCTTCCGAAATAATTTCTGTTCGTCAGGAACATAGTTTATTTCGTAAAGATATTCTAACTTAGAGGAGGAGGATTTCTTAAGTACGGGAGAAGGTAAAGAAAAACTAGCAGGGGTTGGCTGTATAGCTGAAAAAGTTGAAGGTGGGTTTGTATCTGTATTTTCCATTATGTGTGTAAGATTCGATATACTTTTTAGAGTATGTATACGACTATATATTCATACTACTTCATCGTGGATTGAAAACTAGGCTCTGATACCACTTTCCTGGACGCCTAGCCTCCTAGCACAGATAGCCCCTTAGCTTGGTTCTGTGGACTCGAGGACACATGCTGTGCCTGTCGTAAACTTTCTAGGGATCCACTTCCCGTGTCGAGGAGGGACTCGAAAGCACCGAAAATGCACTGGCCATGAGCGGCTCTCCTGGCCTTGGCGGGCTCGGGCATTCTTCGGGAGCTTTCAAGCTTCCTGTTCACAAGAAGTCTAGCCCTATATTTCTACGGAGGCTAGCAGGTAAATCACAAGGGACTACTCTGCACTAAGAAACTCCCGAAGAATGCCCGAGCCCGCCAAGGCCAGGAGAGCCGCTCATGGCCAGTGCATTTTCAGCGCTTTCGAGTCCCTCCTCGACACGGGAAGTGGATCCCTAGAAGTTTACGACAGGCACAGCAGGTGTCCTCGAGTCCACAGAACCAAGCTAAGGGGCTATCTGTGCTAGGAAGCTAGGCGTCCAGGAAAGGAATTGTTGCTTCTTTGCCAATATGCTGAAGGGAGAAACATCTGGGTTGCAGCTTTCTTTGATACTGGCGCATCCTACTCAATCATGAACCCGGATGGTGCCAACTTTAATGAAAAGTTCGCGATCACCTTAATGAGTATTAAATTCTCCCACCCACGTATAAATATTACGAGTTTAATACCCGTGCATTATACAGGAAAGGAAGAAAAAAACAAAAATAAAAAAATTGAGTATTATATAATAAAAGCAGTTAATTAAGATATAGATTATACAGGAAAGGAAGAAAAAACAAAAATGAAAAAATTGTGTATTATATAATAAAAATAGTTAATTAAGATATAGATTATAATTATCAAAAGTATATATTTTTTTGGTATTTACTATTATAATATTAAAGTACATACATTCATATTTATATGCTTAATTTTCTTGAAATTAAAAGTTCAATAATAAATAAAATTTAAAAAATTTAAAAAATCAAAAGAATAACAAAGTTGCAGGGTAAATTTAAGTAAATAAAAACCAATTAAATTAACAAATAAACGTAAAAATGAATAGAAATTTTAAAAATTTATTCTAAAGATTATAGATATAAATATAAAAGAAACTTATTCAACATTTTGTTTAAAAAAAAAAAAATCACAGAAGTCAAAGAATAAAAAAATAATAATATCAAATATTAAAATAAAATATTAAGTATAAGAATTGTTGTTAATAGAATAAAATATAATAATATATTGTTATCAAAAATAGAAGAATAAATAAAATTAAAAACTTTTAAACTTAAATAGTCAAAAAAAATTTAATAACCTAGGCAAATTTATTAAATTTAAACAAAATTAATTAATCAATCATTAATATATGATATAAATAATAATTTAGTTATAATAATTATAAATATATGTTTTTGATAATTACGTTTCATTACAATAAAAATTATTTATTGATTTTTAATTTTATTGTAATTTTATAATTTTATTGTAATTTTATAGACCTTTTTATATTTTGGAATTTCTGTAAAATATTATTTAATTACATATTTTTTAGTTTGTTTGTTTATTTTGAATATTATAATTGAATTGTATTAATTTATTCTTTAAATGTATTATTCTATTTTTTTCGTTAAATTTTTATTAATTCAATAATTTAAAATTTTCAAATGTTATTTAACGTATATAATTTTATTTTTTATAATTGAAAATAATTTAATAAAATATAATTTATTTCTCTCTCTCTCTAATGGTCGGATAATGCCAAAAGGACAAAACTGATAAGTTTACTGTGCAGTCGGGAAAATGCAGAAGAATTGAAGGGTAAAAACATCATTTTACTATAGCTTTACTGTAACGTTACTGTAAAATACTGTAGCAGAATCAGAAAAAATGAAAAAAAAACCCCCCAAAATTCACTGTTTATTACTGTACGGTGAACAGTTTCTCAGTTTATCATTTTAGTATATGTATAATGTTGTACATTAAACGGCATGTCATTTACAATGGATCGCTTTGTAGAAAGAAAGATATGTTGTTTATGTTGAGAAACAAATGTCTTTTGTGTTTTAAAGTTTGATGACATTTACCATTTCAAAAAATAAAAAGACTATTTTTCCCTTTTTCAAAGAGTTTAGAAGTTTTAAATCACCAAAAAAAAAAAAAAATCCAAATCATAATTTTATAAAAAAAAAAATTAAGATCAAATGATAAATTTACTCTAAAGTAGGCATAAAATAAATTTTACTATTTTAAAAGGAAATGTCATTTTAGTATAACTACATATCATTTACGTTTTATGTCATTTTTAAAAGGGCAGACGTTTCTATTAGAGTTTATGTCGTTTCGTTTTCTTCTTTTCATTCTTTTTTTTTTTTTTTTTTTTTTTGAGGATGATTCTTTTAGATTTTAGATATATTTATATTGGGTTTGTGTTTTTAACACTTTGCCACGTAGCAAATAATAACAATACTTCATGTCCTCTTTTAAAGTCTTTTATTTCGTTTACTAAAATAAGAATCGTAAGAGGAAAAACGACACACCCTTTACCTATACGACAGGAAAGTATTGACTATAAAATCTTGAAAACGACATGTCGTTTTGGTTTGCATTCACTTTCTCTTCCTTCACGAAAACGGCGAAAAGGAGGACTCTTCTGGTACAAATCTCAATCTGTAGTCTCTCTTTCTCTCCTCTATGGTTGTAGAAACAATCAACCCACCACAACAAAATTCATAACCTGGAAAAAAAAAAAAAAAAAAAAAAAAAAAAAAAAAAAAACTGACCACAAAATAGGGGCGAAAAAATTAAAATCCAAATTAAAAATAGAAGATAAATTGGGACCATAGCAGCCACCGGTGAGAGAAAAACGGCATAAACGCCAAAACACCAAGACGTAACCACAGCAAGAGATTGTCGGCGTTTTTGGCCGAGAATGCCAAAAAAAAAAACAAAAAAAAAAAAAACAACAGAGAGACGACGAAGAAAGAAGAAGAGGAAAATGAAAAATCCAAATAATGAAGGAGGCGGGCGGCAGGCAAGAGAAGAGGAAGAGAAGGAAGATGTATGGGTTACAAGGGCAAAACAGGAAAACTACTGTAGCAACATAACCATTAGTCATAACACAGGGGCAAAATTGTCAACCAACTAAAATAGGGACAAATCTGGTATTTAATTGTGACAAAGAACCGGCAGCAGCAATTTGAAGGGTAGGAGCGTAAATACACTGTGCACAAACACTGTTTGCACTCAGTCACATCCTTTTAGTAAGATATATAATATTTCACAAGAACATATATAGTATATTCTCTTATTAGATACCCGTACAAAATTACTTTTTTAATTTTCCACATAATACTGGGAATACTCTCGTCCGGGAGAGGGAGAAAGAGATAAAAGGGGGACGATCAAATAAAATTAATCAGTATAATTCCAATTAATACTTGATATATAAAAAATATTAACCGTGATAATGTTGTTCACATCGTTAAAAACGAGATACCGGGCAGGAGAGTGGTCGTGTAATATTATGATAATAAAATTTATTCTAATGTAATAATTTTTTTTATATTAAAACTTGTCTTTTACACTAATTTTAAATAGTACAATGTTTTAATATTCTTAATAAAAAGTCATATATAAATCAACTAAAATTACAAGATGATATATAGATATTACAAGTGCCAGAAAGGTTTGACTGCTAGATAAAAGAACTTATATATATGTTTAAAAATAAGATAGTGTTAGGAGACTAACTTTAATCTAAATCTTTGAACATAAACTCAGGTGACGATCAGTCAGTCATATTTTTATTGATAGATATCGTAATTAATTTGACAATCCTTTATATACTTATAATTAAAAAAAAAAAAAATGACAACTCATATATCTTAGTTGATACTTAAAAGTTTAGATTAAAACTAAGTATTTAGTTTTTTTCTTTTTCTTTTTCTTTTTTTTTTTTTAAATAAGAACATGGCGTAAATTTGAGATTATCATAAAGAAAAATTGTACTTGTTTTAACTTTTTATCAATTTTAGTAATTTTAGTACAGTATCAAAACTTATTTACCTAAAATTCTATAATGACCAAATTTAATTACATTATGCGAATCACTATTTGAATTCTATCAATCTTTTAAAAATTAATGGGTTGTGATTCCCATATCTTGTATTATGATAGAACCAACATCATCTGTTTAATTTTAATATTTTAAATGATATCTAATCAATTATATTTTGACACATCATTAAATACAATTCGTTTTTAAGATAAAAAAACAAAACCAGTTATAAAGCATTTCAAATTTTTTAACCTGACGTGTTATAATATTACTGGCTAGACACCATTTTAGGATATTAAAAATTGGACAGAAGATTGAATCCATTATGATAATTCTTTATTTTCTTTAGATTAATTTCCTAATTATGAATGGAACTTTTATTTTATCATTATGTCTGAACGGAAAATTGTTTTAAATATAAGTGATATCAAACACTATAATTAATAGAGAATGGATTTCATTTATTGATCTAATTTTATGAAACTTGTGTGTGCCGGTTTAACTCCATTAACGTCACCTACCCACACTCGGCTTCGATTTTCTCCCTCTTTGAATGGTTTGTCAATTACCCATTATTATTCTTATAATATCACAATCAGATTTTTCTGTTTATTTTCTCCTTTTTATTCATTTCCAATAATGACCAGCTTGCTTTCTCACAATAATTGGGAGTTGAAATCCGTGATTGGAAGAATAATTTAATAACAATTTTATTTTAAAAAATAAATAATAAATTGACGAAATTATTGATAACATAGAAATAAATATTTTTTTTTCTGATAAGTAAATAAATTATTTGTCATGTAAATACTTTATTTACTAATAAATATGTATGCCATTTATCTAAACAGTTTTGTAATATATTTTTTTTTTTTTATTTATTTGAACTTGGTGATAGATGGATTCAAACTCTTCGTTAGGTGTGAAATTACAGTTAAGTTATACTTGCAGCCACTTTTTGTAAATATGTTAATTACTTATTTTTGCTAAATTGTAGAGTTTAATTAATGTCATATGCAAAAACGTCCTACATAAAGATAATACGGATAAACCTACCCCCTTCTTGGGTGGATCACAAAGTCTCTAAAGGTCTAAAGTATTGACAGTTGTTTCATTGAGGATATTACAAGGTTTTTCACATTTGTAATTTCGATTGTCTTAATTTTCTTTATAAATAAGAGGTGTCGGTGTTAATTGTTACAACAGTTCATATAAGATATAGTCTCAGATTAAGGTGAATTTAAATAAATTTTGGATATTCGTTATTGTGTGTATGTGTGTATTATTTTATTGCTCTCTGTGATGTGAAATTAGGACACTAATTTTTAACAATTTTAGCTTCTATAAATTACATCTTTTACTTTATATTCTGTAAAACGTAGCACATTCGTGAAGATTTACAAATCCATGTTTTAATTAAAAGTTTGAATCCAAATCCAATTCAAATTGAATTCTTCACTTTTTCAAAATCTGCATCAAGCTTCTTTTTTTTTTTTTTTTTCCCCTCTCTCTCAAACATCAATCCAATTTACATTCTCAATCTGAATTGGATTTTTTTTTTTTTTTTTTTTTTTTTTTTTGTGGGGGGGTTCGAGAGCAGTTTGAAGACCAAATTATATACGTGTTCACATTTGGATTTCAGGCTTAAAATTCAAGGGGCCACTTAGTATTGCAGACTTGGTGGATCAGAAAACCAAATCTATAGATTTTCTGTGGACTCCCTCGGTATTAAACATTTTCTACTCCAAACATAAAATATCTTGTTTTTTTTTTAGTGAAAAAGGTGCTTTTTTTTTTATAAAAATCCTTTCTCCATTTAGATGGGAGTAAGAATTCTTATCTTGGTGAATATATGTATATACATAAAGCTTGGAGTGAATGAATTTGAATTATGCACCTTAAGATAGAGTCAGGTGTAATTTTACCGCACAAAATTATATTTGAAAGCACATTTTGATGAATATATATTTAAAACCAAGTATACCAAAATTAGGGCATGCGAAAACAGAAATGATTCATGTGACAACCAAAATTTCTTGTAACTCTTAATGCTTTTTTTTTTTAATCAAATTTTTGTTTATTCCATTGAATTTATACTAGTGTGGAGATACTATTTTATTTAGTTTATTCTAAAGAAGTACCATATTTTTCGCTCCTACAAATTGGCGAGTTCTATGGAAAGTTTTTCTTTATACATGTTAAAATTAGACGTCCTAATTCTGTATTGAG
>BKCH01001483.1:0-41891 GCA_008635985.1 Ficus erecta
TTTTATTGACATGCATGATATAATTAGACAACCATAAAAAGGGATTAAAAATAATAATAAGAGCGAGTCCAATTTAAAAATAATACATGAAGCAATATTCTAATTATCTGTATATGCACACTCAATGTCGAGTGTTCGTGTGACGTTTAGCTAAGAATTAATCAAATACTAAAATATAATGCATGACATCGCTGATTAAAAACTTAATTGTTGAAAATTTGGGTTTCATCATAAATTCTTAACTTATATATAATTAAAAGGTTAAAAACCGGGCTTGTGATAATCTGTAAAAGACATATGATTGTGACAAATAAGATAAGTCACAAAAAGTTTGTAAGTTCTTATTATTACTATTAGAATTAGAAAGTGACTCTTTTATAGTCGAAATAAACTGCGTTTATTTGATTTTTTTATCAATTTTCTCTTGATTTATTTCATTATTGTAAATATAGTTATTATAGGAATTATAGGAGCTATATTTATTAACATCTTTTTTTTATTGATTCAAAAAATTTAAAAAATTTGTCCATTTATTCTACGAATATTACTGATAAATGAAAAGATATTTATATATTCTTTGAATGAAAATCTTATAAGATAATTTGATTTAAGTATTAGTCTAATATTTCTTCTTTTTAATAGCTGCAAAATCTATTTTGGTGATTCAAGTCTTTCATCATCATAACTCATTTTGTTATAACTAATATTTATATGTACTAAGTTCAGGGTACTACGATAGGCCTTCGTACGTTAATTTTTGAACATAATTCGTTATGTGCCATTACTTTTGACCAAATTATTGACGTCTTCTGTTAAAAAATCATTGTAGCAACATTTTAATATTTTAGGAGCATTCTTTGTTATTTTATTATTTGTTATTGTATTGTAGCAATATTTTAATATTTTAGGATCATTCCAGCTACCAAAGTTATATATTGTTGAGAGTTTAGGGACTAATTGAGCAATTTACCCCCCCCTTTTTTCTATTATCAATAAGGATTAATATCGCTTGTATAAAAAATAATTCATATTTTGTGATTAAACTTTACAAACTATTCACCCTTAAATTCTAAACTAGTGTCACTTAACATTTTCTTGTTAGAATAATTGACATTAAACCAGCGGTCATAACAGTTATTACCAGACGGTCATAACCGTTATGACCGATAGTATAAACTATGGTCATACGGTTATTACCAGACGGTCATAATCGTTATGACCGTCTGTATAACACAGTGGTCATAATCGTTATGACCGATATTATAACACAGAGTCATAACGGTTATGACCGTCTGGTAATAACCGTTATGACCTGTGTGTTATACAGACGGTCATAACGGTTATGACCGTATAGTAATAACCGTTTGACCACTGATTTATACTATTGGTCATAACAGTTATGACCAGACGGTCATAACCGTTATGACCTCTCTATTAGTATTGAAAGACAGAAAGCTCTTTATTATTAGCATTTACAAAGATACATTCCATTGATAATGAAACGTTTTATTATTCCCACCTGATCATCAATACGATGAGTGTGTAATGTTACAATTAATTTTACACACGATAGACCATAAAAAAACAATCAATCAATGGGGATTAGCAAGAATTAAATAATATTACTATTAACAGTCTGGTTAAGTTAGATAACAAGATTGAAAAAGTTAGTCTAAATGTTAAACGTCCTCCTCCTCATCAGCATCACTTTTATAGGTATCGGCTAGCTTGTTTTTGGCATGGGACCACATGTAACATGCAAAATACTCCCTGAGATTTGCATACGTTCAGCAATCACCCAATATCTGACATTCCTTCCTCCTTTTTCAAGCACTCAGCATACTTGATTGTAAACATTCCACAGTCACCCCCTGTTGTAAAGAAATGGGAAAAAAATTTATTAAATAAGCAACACACTCCACACAGTTCATACATAAATAATTTGCAATGCTTGTACTAACCATTGGGCTTGTTTAGGGATGTCTTTCATTATGGTGACTGGTATTGGGTGATTTCCTGGAGGAACCCGTGGTTTGAACTCGAACAAAACTGTTTTTTTCAGCTAGAAATGGAATGAACTTTGACAGACCTTCCATTCCTTCGCGGACCTTATTGTTATGACGTCCTTCATGCTGAAGAGAGTCGTATACCTCAAGGGTCCAGTTTGTTAGGTCGAGCTTTGCTAATGCCCAATGTTTCAGCTCGCTAAAGTGAATTGGCATTAGCACCGTGTTAACGTGAAACCACGAGGCCCCACTCTGGGCACGCACGCCAAGCATTATCCTGAACACAGAATCACAGCAGGCCCAATCGAACTTATCGGGTGCTGCCTGGTAGACGGTCCACAACGAACGGACTTTTGCAGCAAAAAACGTGTCTACGGTTGTCACCTTTCGTTGTTCCAGTTCAGGGTACTGCCTGATCTTCTTCCTCAGGTAGTAGAATGCAACGTCAATGTGCTGCACAAACAAAAAAGATGCAAATAAATTGGAAAGAAATACAGGATAACAAACAATGTATCCTGCTAACTCAAATAAATACAGTATGAAATACAGATACTCAAATAAAATGAGTCTAAAATATTGAAGAAAGGTACTTACTTCATCCCATAGCCAAATAGGAGAGGTAGCTAACTCATAATACCAACTCTTTTTTTCCACCATCATGCAGCCGAGGTCATGTGGTTTGTCAAAACATCATGCTTTGCAGTGTATCGGGGAGGCCGTTTACTAAACATAATGTACCGTCTGGTTAATTGGTGATGCAGTTGTTAATATATTGTAAATTTCAAATCGAGCATAATCTGTATTATAAAAAAATTTACCCTGCAGGAGTCTTCTTCAATAATCCTTTTGGGAACCACTCCCTGAACTCCTCTAGCGTCTCTTTCGAGGTTCATCTGCGAGACCCGGAGGGAGGGGAGTGAGCAGATTAGTCGGAGGCTTCGACGGCGAGGCAACATCAGTGATTGATCCAGAGGGCCGTTGACCAATCCTTGATAGTCTGGCTCTCTTCTTACGGATCTATAAGTGAAATATGTAAAACGAGTTAACATTGTACAAATGACCATAATGACTATATAACTAAGTTACAGAGATTCGTAACAACCACGTCACCGAGGCTCTCATCGTCGTCTGGCTCCTCAACTTCACGATATCCATGATAGTGTTTTTTTCTTGACTATCCTTCTCCGGGTCTTGCACTATCTGCTCCTTTATTCCAACAAATGAGGTGGTTTCACAACATGGCATAAGAATAAATACAATGTTCTAGTTGTGGAAAAGAGTTGAGATAATCTACATTTAATGTAATACTCGACTAACAGCTAAATGAGTACCTTATTCTCGTCAACCTTGACGTCTTCCCGAGGAACAATCACCTTTTCGGCAGTGAGGAACTCCATGGCTGCTTGAACACCCATCATCAGCGGCCCCGACGTCAGAGTCGAATATCACATCATCTTGAGAGCCGGTGCCGATGTGAGGTGAGGTAGGTTTGAGCTCATAATTAGCATCCGTGTGAACTTGAGGCTTCTGGCGGCTGCTGACAAATTCCTCGGTGTGTGCCTTCCCCTTCCCCTTCTCAGAAAAGTTGGCGGCCAACATTTTTATTACACTTCTCATGAGTTTGTTAGCCTTCTTCTGGCCTTTTCAAGAGCCAACTGGCCCTTTTCAAGAGCCACCAACTTTTCTTTAATGGAGACAACCTCTCCTCGGATTTCTTTTTGAAACTCCAGCCAATCAGAGTTTGTATCGGAGCTCGGTCGGGGTGCAGAAGGCTTGGGAGGCTTGGGAGGTAATTTTGGCACAACACTTGGGTTCTTCATAAACAGCCGCGCAACCCATGGGTCCTTCAACTCTTCTTCGGTTGGCATCAGGACAAAACACTTACCCTGAACACATTTGATGTTAATAAAAAAAATCAGTAGGGGTTACGGATTGTATCAATATGCTACTATAACCACTGTTATGGTAAGGCTTGTGAAAATGTTAAATTGACCAACAATTGTAATTGACACTGCATACATAATAAATATACGTAAGACATCCTATACAATAATACCTGATCTTCGCCAACATCGGTAAAGGAATTTATGACATCATCGAACTTGACATTGTCCTCGGTGGTCCACGACAGCATACGCGGACAGGCATGTTCGTACTTCTTGCTGAATTTCAATGCTATCGATGGGAGGGTCTCATAGGCCCAGACGAGTAAGGTATGAGGAAAGCCCGATACACTGGTTAATGCACTTTGTCGGGCCTTTTTGAAGCTCGTCTCTTCGTAGACAGCCTGTTCTCAACTTCATTACATATTGCAATCTGGGTTGCCTCCCATGACAGAACGCCCTAAGGAAAATCATTGAAATCAGCAATGTTATCGGCCAGGGAAAAAACTTAGCGTCTCTCTTGACGGAGTTTGCATTTGATAAGGGAATGCAGAACATCAAGTATAGTAAACTAAACTTCACAGCATCGTCGTCGTTGTCAAATGACGCATTCGACATCTGCAGCTCCAGATTTTCTCTCGACACGCCTCTCAAGGGCGAAAAATATCTTGGCATTAATCGGCTTTCAATACCACTGGGAGATGGGTAGAGCCTGCGCATTTCATGCCGGTGATGAGGCAGAACTCGTTGATGGAAAATCTGTCAAGTTCGCCTCCGATCTCGAACCAAAGAGCATCACCCATTTCTGAGTGATCCGTCAATCTCATCACAACGTTGTGGAAGACCTGGCCAGCCCAAACCAAGATTGGTTAATCCCAGAAAATGCTTAATGCATGGCTGCTTGAGGACGGCCTCGTACTGTTGAGAGAGACAACCACTGTCTCAGCTTATTACAAGTTTCTGGAATGTTGATAAAAGTGTTTATTTTTGCCCTGGTAATGTCAGAATCCGATACCCGTCGATTGTATTGAACCTGCGGTAATGTTAATCGTAACATAAAAGGGTAAGTATACTTATGACAGTGAAGTAATAACAAAATTACCATGCATAAATAACAGCATTATGAAAACTAAAAAATTAAAAATTAATCACCATCAATTAAACAAAAATTGTCGGCCTAAAATGACAAAGTCATTATGAAAATGACAGTCCGCAACCAACAAAAAAGCTGGTAATTTTTGTGACCAACAAGCCATAACAACATGAAAAGAGAGAAAACACTGAGTAATTATTATTATGACCAAGTAATAATTAAAATGACCATCCTAAAATAAGTTAAAACTCATAGTAAATCATTATTATGACCAACAAGTAATAATGAAAATAACCACCGGACATACTAACAGAAAACTGAAACTGAGTAATAATTATATGACCAGAGAGTCATAAAAAAAAATTGACCACTCCATTTTGTTTCAAATAGCCGAGATCATCTACACTTAAACACAAACATCGACGAAAAACCCTAATATAAAATATAAACCAAAACACATACTTGAGTTAACGGATGTTTTATGGTACAGAAACAGATCAAAATCTTAACTTTATGTACAATATGATAACATGTTCAGTAAATCAACTGGAAAGTGGAATATCATCAAAAAAACGCATATAAAAATGGAAACTTTGTTTTTCAAAAATAAAAAATACTGCATATTCTTACTGAAAAATACTAAAAGTATAAACTTTTTAAACACAAAGACCAAAACAAATTTTTATTCGATCCAGCTTCCGATATCTTTTATTATTACGGCACTTATATATATATATAATAACAATGAAAATATTTTTCAAAATAAAAAAAAAAACAAAAAAAAAATTCATTACCTTTTCAGAGTCGGATATATTGTCGTCTTGTTCACTCATGAACATCTGGGAGACTTTTAGTTCGACTTCCCCCCTGAGTAGCCTTCGGCGCAGTTTCGGGAGTATGTTCTTCTCTGACATTTTTGTTGGCGTCGACAATGGTATTTTTTAAATATTTTTCGACATTAACAGATGTCCAACCAGTATATAAAGGGCTACGGTGGTGGTTTAGGATGGTTTCCGAGCGGTTTTAGAGCGGTTGCAAAGCTTTCTCTCTCTAGAATCGGAGTCTTCTCTCTCTAAAACACTGTAGACGCTGGTTGAAAATTTTTTGTGAGATTATTCGAGGGAGAATGCCTTTTGGGCGGGTGAGAGATGAGGGTAATCTGTAATTCGACATTTTAAATGACTCTTGGTATTTTCATTTATTTTAAAATGTAGATTACAGGACGGTCAACTTCATAATGACCGCCTGGTAATTTTCATTGTGACCTCTTTGTGCCTAAGGTTTTTTCGCCAATACATCACCGTATCGTATAACACTAACGGTCATAACGGTTATGACCGTCTGGTAATAAACGTTATGACCGTATCGTGTAACACTATCGGTCATAACGGTTATGACCACTTGGTCATAACCGTTATGACCACTGGTTTATACAGGCGGTCATAACGGTTATGACCGTCTGGTCATAACCGTTATGACCGCTACGTTATACTATCGATCATAACGGTTATGACCGTCTGGTTAATAACCGTTATGACCGCTGGTGGTTATACTATCGGTCATAACGGTTATGACCGTCTGGTAATAACCGTTATGACCACTGGTTATACCATCGGTCATAACGGTTATGACCGTCTGGTCATAACCATTATGACCTCTACGTTATACGATCGGTCATAACGGTTATGACCGTCTGGTCATAACCGTTATGACCAATGGTCTAACACTTTGACCAATACGTCACCGTATTGAGCATTTACAGGGGTCACAACGATAATGACCATGGGGTCATTATAAAAATGACCGATCCTGTGGGACGACGTCTGACCAAAAAACTGGTCATTTTTATAAGACCACCTGGTCAATATCGTTGTGACCAAAAATTATACGCTAGATTTAACAATTACAGGGGTCACAACGAAAATTACCAGGCGGTCATTATGATAATGACCGTCCCTGTAAGAAGACCCAACTGTTAAACAAATTCAAAATAATGAAATTTTTTCCCCTCTGCAAGCAAATCGTTAAACGCAACTTTTTAGACATTGAAACCAGATTTTGTAATTTTTTGAACTTTCGACTTCTTTGATTCGTTAACTTATCTTTAATTAGTTTTAAAATATTCTGCCTTGTATATCACGACGCTGTTTGTAGATGCCTTTCGTGGTGGTTTCGGACGGTTTTCCGAGCGTTTCCTTGCGATTGCAACTGTTTCTCTCTCTAGATTTCGTTTTCTCTCTCTAAAGAACTGTAGATGCTGGTTTCGGGGGCCATGCGAGGGAGATGAGGATAAACCAGTAATTTGACATATAATTACATCCGTCCGGGCCCCACATATCAGGCTGAAGAGTGACGTGGCAGTGCTAGAAGTGAAGGAAAAAAAAGTGGTGCTGGATTTAATATTTTTTTTTTCTACAGGTGCTAAAAGTGAAATTTACCCAAAAAAAAATTGGTCCTGTTGCTTTCCTCTAAGCTGTAACCTCTCTCCAAGAGGTGAAGCCCATTCAGGTCTATGCTGGACCAGAACCATGAATAGAACAAAAGATGTGGCCCAACAATGTTTGCCTTTATTGTTGTTGTTATTATTTGATATTATTATTATTTTTCTACCATTAAAGGAAAGCAAGAACAATTTAAAAGGAAAAAACTTAAATTTAAGTATTTAACCGAGTTAATCATGATTTAAGATGATGTTAGAGTTGACAATAATCACTGCAACGAGAGGACCTCATGGGGCTTCGAGCCCAATAAAGCAAGGACGGGTTAGGTATAGGAACAGTGTTTATGTCACTTTTATGTTTATATTTATGTTAACTTTTTAAATTTAATCAAATTGTTTTCGGAAAAAAAAAAGGAAATTACAAACTATAATATGGTTTTTTTTAAGAAATAAAATTTAATTATTAATTAATAACCTTAATTGATTAATAGTAGTTAGTACATGTTGTACTATATTGTTTTACTTTTCTTTTTTGATGAGACATTTTTACAGCTTCATTATTAAGATTTAGTTGATTGTCTTATGAAAACTTTGCTATTGGTATAAATTTATGATGAATTTTTTTACTTTGTTTGTGTTTGGTTTACAACTTGAAACTAAAATTTTTAGATTAGAGTTGATTGACTTTTTAAAAATTAATTAAAATTTTTGTGATTTTTCATAAAAAGACAAAAATAAGTTAGAAAAGTTTAATTTCAATCGGTAAACCAAGCAAGTCCTTTATTTTTTGTTTTGATTAATGTTATTTGTAAATACAAGTAATATTAAATGTGGAATGAGACAGATAGAGAGAAACTTCCTGTTTTTTTTTTTTTTTAAATAGGGATGGAAGGGAAGATGCGAATGGTATTGAAGGTCAAAAATGAGGATGGAAAAGCAATCCATGCTCTCTCATACCTCCCGTTAGCTGTCCGAAGATGATGCCAACGTAACACATAAACTATTAAAATGAAACTTGTCTCAAATATTGGTTATTCCCAAAAACAACAGCTGATGAAAGATATATAGCCACGAATGGCATCCTAATTTTAACAGTATGTGTTGTGTAAGCACCTTCCAACGAACCCCAATACTTAATGGATGAAAAAAAAACAAAAAAAACAAAACAAAAACAAATATAAAACAAGCCAATACAATCAATAAATTCCAAACAAAAATTATTATAAATAATTACGTAGAAGTAGTTAGCATATAGTCCATATGAATAAGGTTGAACAAAATATCGATGCCTATCCAACAAAATCTTGATTTTATATAGCAGTTAAATGATTTGTCCTTGCCAATTATCCACGGCTATATAATAAAAGTTACGAATCTCTCCTTTGATAAAAGTAATTCTTTCTTGTAAAGACTCATTTTGATACAAAAATGGGTTGGTAACACTGATGAACCACATAGGCTCGTATTAAAGTTGGTTTAACTATCCTGATTATGATTTCGGAGATATTAATTAACATGGATGTATTTTTATTTATCGACAACATTGTTTGGTCCTAATGGGATCCGAAGTACCCACTTTATTTGCATTCCTTTTCTCTATTATCGTTCCCCCCCACCCCTTCCCCCCCCCCCACCCCCCCCCCCCCCCCCCCTCTAATAATCAACAGAGTACAAAGACTTGTCTAATTAAATATATATATATATATTTATTTATTTATTATTTTATCCTTTTCTTTTCTTTTCTTTTCTCTCTCTCTCTCCTTTTTTTTTTTTTTTTAAAGCTATTGGAATTTTGGCTTCACTGCATGCATATATTGAATTTAAGAGGCCTTTTGTTATGAAATATTCAAAGTCAAGATCGCCAAATCTTACTGCTGTACATGTTTTAACGTGGTCCTCTTGCACAAATAATGCTTTTCACCAAGTCTTGTTTGTACAAGTTTTAACAAATTTTGTCTTACTAAAAAATTTATTAAAAAAAAAAAAAAAAGCTTTAAACAAATTTCTCCCATTTGCACAAAAAGAGAGAAAATTCCAAGACGACAAGAAATTATAGCATGCGACTTTTTAGGTACAAAATGAAGTCAATTTTTATTTCCATAAATTATATATAGCTCGCTTTTATATATGTATATATAATTTAGAGTGTGAATGTTCTTGCAGGTATTTTAATATTATCATTAATGTTTCAGCAAGTCATGTCATGAGTTTCTTTCAATTGTTGTCCCTTGAATTTCTTCAACCCCACAAATACATTCATATTTACAAAGTTTTGAAGACCATGTTAATATATTTATATGTGTTAAGAAAAAACATTAAGAATAGATAATTATACGTATACTTATTTATATTTAATAAAAGCATGATTTTTTTTTTCAGTTGATTTAAGAAATGCATGATTTACCAATACTAAGAAATTACTTATAATGTTGGATTTTATATCTTTTAGGTACAAACAATCTATTTTAGGAATTGTGTATGGCATAAATATGAAATCATCAAAAGATAAATGATGGGCGTATAGATGGATATGCACGAGGCGGAACAAGGTAAAAGGTAAGGCTATGGTGAAGGGTTGTGTTTGAATGGTTATGAATCGATTGACAAATCCAATACCAATAATATCTTTTTGTCGGGCTGTAGTCGTGAGGAGAAGGGTCGAGGGGAGAGGTGGGTTTATAGGTTGCCATTAGGGGAAAGGGAAAGGAGGTGTCTTGGATTTTTATCCTCTTAAAATCTTTACATGTTATTATTGTATTATTTTCCATTTTTAAATAAATGGTTTAAGAACGGAGGGGGTCAAAATTGTGTATATCAGAAATGTCATGATAACTATGGCTCTAAAAATGAACGACAGAAATCAAAGTGAACGACAGAAATTACCCTACCAGTATGTATGGAGGTTCCCTTTGTTGGTTGGTTGGTTGGTTTTTTTTTTTTTTTTTTTTTTGACAAAACAACTTTGTATGATCAGGTGTTTCTCAATCACTTATTGCCATATTCTTGAATTAATTGATGTGTGGATTTCGGATGAATTTTCCCAAACTTCTCAATTCTTCTTCTCGTTTTTGTTTTTTTGTTTTTTTGTTTTTTTTTTGGCTATGACTTTCTTAACTCTAAGGATACGTCTGGTTATAGAGATTAGACTAATCCGTTGTTTGACAAACTAATCTCTTTCAAAGATGTGTCAAAATGTAACTAATTAGACACCATATAGGATACCAAAATAAAAAATAGGATGTTGATTTTCCAAACCCACTAAATTTAATACACTGCCCCCCATGCTACGAAGGGCTAGTGCTTTATGTATTAAATTACAAATACCTAGGTAGATGGCGTTTTCATGTGGAAGAATATCATCACAGGGCAAAAGATCCTACCATTTAAAAAGATCCTTTTCATGTGGAAGAATATTTACGTTCGTTTCGCATTTTCTAAAATGAGTGAAAAAAAAAAGTAAAAAAACTATTTTTTTCGATTTTAAAAGTGTTTTCCCCAATTTTTTATAGAGTAATTAGCAAAATTAGTCACTGAATTCTTTCAAATGTGACGATTTGATTTATGTTTTTTTAATTTTGATCCAGATAATCTTAAACTCTCTAATATTAGCAATCTTAGTATTTTTCATCCAAGTCCGTTAAATTTCTAATGGAATGAATAATGTGTGATGCGTGTGATCTAATTGGAGGAGTAATTTAGTAATAATTAGTTTAATAAAAAAAAAACTACAATTCATCTCCCCCCCCCCCTCTCTCTCTTCTCTCTCTCTCTCTCTCTCTCTCATAGCAAAAGCCCATAACGTTGGTAGGGAGCCTTCAACTTGGTGACGGCGAAGTCGGGGGGAGGAAGGGGTGGGGGGGGGGGGGGGGGTTTGAGTTCGATGTGTGGGGGCCCGAGCTCAACGAGGACGGGTAGGGGAATTGGGAGTTTTGAGTTCGACGGGTTGGAGGAGATTGAGCTGGGTCTTCAGGGGGGCTTGGGCTCGACGACGACGAAGACCAGGAGGGGGTGGCGTTGAGCTCGGTGATGGAGAAGATGATCGGCTTTGCAAGGGGGGTTTGGCTTGGGTAGATCTCTTTGTCTCTTCTTTTCTTCTCTTGCTCTTTTTTTTTTTTTTTTTTTTAAATTTTAAATGTATATTGGTTAGTTTTTGGAAAGAAAAAAAAAAGGTATTTTCATCTTTTAATAGTTAATCTAACTCATGTGATAGATTACGTGACCTTTTTCGTTAGAAAATTAACAGAATTGGACGAAAAGGACTTAGATTGCCAACATTTAGAGAGTTTAGGGTCATCTCAGTCAAAATTAAAAAAACATGGATCAAATTGTTACATTTGAAAGAATTCAGGAACCGTTTTGGTTAATTACTCTTTTTTTTAATTCATTCTTCTCATTTTAAAAAAAAAAAATGGACATTTTTTCTCAAACTTATTTTTACTGTACACTTTTAGAATCTTTTTGGAATGTTTTTAGAATCTTTTTTCATTATTCACTTGATGCATTATCCCAACACAATTTCTCCTCATTTTATAACTTTCTAAGGGGGAGTTTGGTGGAACCACTCAACCCATTCAACTCAAACTTTTTTTGTCTTTTTCCCAAAAAGTTTTTTGTCTTTTCTGAAAATTCAAAAAAATTTACTATTGAAACTTAAAAATCCCAACTCAAACTACTCCACCAAACTCCCCCTAAATAAATTTTAGACTTTTTTTTTTGTTTTCAAGAAGATTTTTTTTTTTTTTTTTTTACACATTTAAACACAATTTCATTTTCTAAATGAAATGATTTTCTTATTTCAAATAAGAAAATTTTCCATTTTAAAAATGAGCATGAGATTTCAAACAGGACCTTAAAATGATTAAGAGGGTGTTTGGTGAATAAGTTTGAGTTAAGATTTTTAAGTAGAGTTGAAGATAAGTTAAGTTGAGTTTAAGAGTTGAGTGTTTAGTAAAAATTTGAGATAAAAAGTTTAACTTGAGTTGAGTGTTTGGTAAAAAAAAGTTTGAGTTGATAAGTTTAACTTGAGTTGAGTATTTGGTAAAAAAGTTTGAGTTTAAAAAGTTTAACTTGAGTTAGGGCCCTGTTTGGATGTAAAAAATTTGAGTTAAAATTTTTAAATCAAATTTAACATTCCATTGTAAGTTTCTACTCAGAAAAATGGAAAAATTAAAATAAACTAAATTAAAAACACACATCAACAACACATCAAACTTTTTATAATATTTCTTACATAGTCATAAAATACAATAACAAGAATTACATAGTTACTAACTAAAAGTGCTAATAAAAAAACATCATAATTACAATCCTAATATGATTTAAATAGATAAAATTGACATTAATTTCAAGTGGATTTAAAAATTAATCAAAGACTCTTTTTTTTTTTCTTTTCTAAAATAATTAATCAATTTTCTTAAATATTCAATTATTGATCACATAATGGTTATTTGGAGATCCTATAATGGAATAAAGATTTTCACCTCATCAATAGAGTAATGTCCAACAGATGATAACAAGTAGATTAATATGGTATACCGAATGTGATAAAGGATAATAATAATAATAAAAATAAAAAAACTCTCTTTCTCTCTCTTTCTCTATCTCTCTCTTTGCTTTCTCTCTCATAGACCAACTTTGTTTCTCTTTTCATTTACCTCTTTCTCTCTCTCTCTTCGCTTTCTCTCTCTGACCAACTTTCATTTCTCTTCATTTACCTCTCTCTCTCTCTCTTGTTTCTCTCTCTCTCTCGTACCCCCCAACCTCCTCTTCACCATCTCAGAAGCCGATCGGTTCGCCGCCGCCGCAGCCACCGGGTCTGACTCGCTACGGCTCGGCTCCAAGCTCGCTCATAGCCACGGCCGTCGACACCATCATCGGAGCAAAGGGCGAGTTCGGCGCCAATCTCAGATCGCCGTCGCTGCTCGGCGTCGGACACGGACACAGCCACAGCCACACCACAGAGGAGAAAGAGAGTGGGATTTTTAGAGAGAGAAACAAACAAACAGAGGAGAGAGAGAGAGAGAGAGAGAGAAAATGTCGGGCTTCTCATTCGGATCCTCATCGCCGTCGGCCTCATCCCTGTTTGGACCAAATGCTACGCGGCGGCGCCATTCTCGAGCTCACCGCTGTCGACCAAGCCAAGCTTGCCGAGGACGCCGGAGCTTGCTCGATTTCTGAACTTCGTTCGTCTGCTGGTGTCGCAATCTCGGCAAGGCCCTGAGGAGGGTGAGGGAAGGCGCGGCGATGGGCGAGGAGGGAGGGAGAAGTCGGGTGGTGGGGAACAGTGACAGATAACACCGAGGACAGTTTGCCTTGGATTTGTTGCACAGTAAACCAAGTTTGGTTTACTGTGCAACGGTTCAAAGGGAGATTGAAGCTGAACTTACATCCCAAACTCCTTCAGTTGGGACTGAATTAAGAAAAACCAGTTTGAACTGGTTTGCCAAACGGCTGCTAAGTATAAAATTTCGCCCTTAAGTATTGTCTATATAACACTTTCTCTTTCGATATTCAAAATCCGGCATCTATTTTCCTTTTTTCGAAACTCTAATGGAAAAGCTTGTTCGATTAGTTTTTCGACAGAAATACACATGTGATTGACTTTGTGATACATAACTTAGTGGTAGGTTGATAACACTCCCTTCTTGAAAACTTTTTAATTTAGAGTTCATATTGTTTAGAAAACTATAAACTAAGAGAAATTAGAAAACCTTACGAAGTTTTTAAAATTTTTAGCATGTAAATAGACACTCTTTTAAAACACTAATCCAAGAAATAACCTTATTTGAGGATGATTTTAGGTAAAAACTCACGGATTCAAAACTTAAAAGTATTTTTATTTCTCTTCAATAAACAGAAATCGTAGCCCATACCATAAAAAGGAGAAGAAGGAAAAAAAAATATAATATCTTAAATATGCATTAAGATTAGATGTGAGAAACAATAATTGCGCGTTTAATATCTCAACAACATCCTTTAAAATTTGACCGAGTGTAGTTTATGTTATTCAAACTAACAAAATGAGTTTCTTTTTAGTGTTTGGACAACTCTTTTGGATCCTTTCAATCCAACTCAAATTCAGAAATTTTCATTTTTTTTAAATCCATACCATAATTATTTTTCTCTCTCACAAACATATATTTAGATAACTATAATTTAAAGGGACACCAAATATTACTCGAGTCATAAATAGGATAGAATTTATGTAATTAACCCAAAATAAAATTAACTAATACTAATATACTTAGGCTAGGCCTTATCAGCATGCACTAGTGACTAGTGCTTCCAAGTTCCAAAAGCAAAAATAAACTAAAATAAGCTAGACTAGTGCGTCCAAGTTCCAATAGTAAAGCAAAAATTAGTTAAAAAGTGATCATAGAAAAAGTTAGGAAGTCATTGGCAACAAAAATGACAGTGACAAATGCCTTTAATTTTAATTTTAATTTTTGAATATCATTTTATTTGATATATACACGAAATCAATTAAATTTTAGGGGGAGTTTGGTGGACTAATTCAAACCATTCAAGTCAAACTTTTTTTTTTTAAAATTTTATCTTTTTCTCAAAAAGTTTTTTGTCTTTTCTGAAATTCAAAAAAATTTACTATTGAAACTTAAAAATCCCAACTCAAACTACTCCATCAAACTCCCCATTAGGGGAGCTTGGATTTAAGCACCTCTAAACTTATTCTAATACTGTACCCCACCAAACGTCCCTTTCAACAGTAATTTCTAATACTTCAGTTGCATTCAAATACAACCTATAATTCAAATATACCAGTAATTTCTTGCACTAAATGTAAAAAGAGAGCGATCATAGAGCATGAAGAAATTGGATTTATATATATCGACTACTAAGAAAGGATTAAGTAATTAGTATCCCAAGAAAGAGAAAATAAATTGAACAAAATAATTATCAAGAGTGAATTTCATTCCAATGGAAGCCACATAAAACGTTCAACAATATCACAAACAAAACCTTGTCTAATATTACTTTAAACAACATGAAAAATATTATGGACATACATACAGATACGCAAGTCATTTACTCTTGGACTTACTTATTGAAACATATACATATCACTCACAGCTCATCTAACTAACACTCTGACAGGAATGTTCATTAAAAGTCCTACAGACGATCCTATTACTAGACAAGAAACGCGTCGCTCCAATCCCAATGAATGTGGTAATAATAAATATACGTAGGAGCGTGATCTCTGGCACTGCACATCGAGTACTAGGCTTGTAGAAAATAACTATTCACATTTAAGACCTTCTAGAGGACCACATAACATTTGAACTTTTGACCACTGACCCATCACAGTAATCCATTACAGTTAGGCCACCACACTCAGTGGTATATATAGTTACACCAACTCATCCCACCACTCCCATACTCCATAGCTACGTACTTACTTGTACAAAACTCTCATCCCAAACCAGCCACGTACATGTACACACACATATGCTTTCTTCTAACTGGAAACTAATTATTATCATATTTACTAAATTATATCATAATCATATCAGAATAAAGCGATACATAAACTTTAACTAATAAGAACTCGTCAACTTCTAACAGATCGAGTAAAATTAGGAGAATAAAAAGTCACTAAACTAACATAATCATGATTTTCTGGCCGTCAAGCTTCCAATTTGACAGGCAGATTACGGCGACGGTCTTTGGGATGAAGCTGTTTAATTAGCAGTGGTAGAGCCATATTAGCTAAAATGTTGATTGAAGAATATTTTAACACTTTCTTCTCTCTAATCTAAATTTGTCTCTTCTGATTACTAATAAGAAGGGCAAGTTATGAAGTCTAGCTGAGAATATGGAGAGGATATAAATAGACAAAAAGTTGGTGACATTCTCTAGAAATGAATAATGCAAAAAATAATTGTCTCTCACTTTTGCTTCATGCTTCCTTTTTTCTTTTGTCTCTTTTAACTTTTTATTATTATTACTAGTGCTAGCTGGACCTGAAAAGAAAATTGCAACTTATTCGTACTCCCCCTTTACAATGTTTATCCTTTCTACTTATGGCTTTTCTTTTTCTCGCTAGTATTTTTGGAGTCATTACTGATAAAAATTACATTTTAATTATTAGATTAATTTTTTAACAATTTAATCTATGAACATTTACCTTAAAAACTTGTAACATATGCGATACATAATATAAATATTGCTCTAGTTATAAATTAAATCGTTTAAAATTTAGTGTGACGACTAAAACAATAATTCATATCAATAGTATAAAATAAGATGTCGTACCATCAAAATTCCCAATTTTTTTATGGCTGGTCCTCTTTATATATGTTTTGTTTAGAAGTTCTCCTTTAAGTTTTAAGAATGTAAAAATATGGTTATTAGTATACAAATTTAACATGTCTCTCGTAAAATTTGATAGTTCAGAAAAATCATGACAAGTAGCTAGGTTACTTCGTCCTTTTTTTTTTTTTTTTTTTTTTTGCAAGTCAGATTGCCTAAATACTTTAGTAAATAGTGTATGAAAATTTTATATTTAAGTAGAGTGTATGTATAGTATCATAATAGCTTACCACATTTTTCATGCAAAGGTATTATTGTAATAGCTAGCTTACCTAAACAATTTTTAGTACAAACTTTATTAGAACAAAACTTATCAGAAATTATTTGAAAAAAGGACAATATGTAACATCTCCACTATCTCCCCACTATTTTCTCTAACAGTTTTTGTTTGGGGCTCAACTCCTGTTCGGAGAATGTTATACTTTCCTTATGTACCAAAAAAACAAATAAAAAACTCATGTTCGAAGGATGAGTTCGAACTGAAACTTTCAAAATCAAATTGAGAATCTAAAAATTAGTGTGGATTGGATTTTTTGGCCAAGAGAAAAAATGAGTGTGTGTGTGCAGATTTTAAGAAAAGTGAAAGTTTAATTTGAATTGGATTTTTCCGATTGAAAAGTTTGATATTAAGATCAGTGATACTTCAACCTGTGATTTTTGGTCGTTATGGGGGCATAAGTATAATTATTTCCTTTTCATGGATAACAATTTGATATTAAAATTAGTGCTCGGCTCTTTTTTGTTTCTAGATAATAAGAAATTATTGCTCTATTCTAACTTCCGGTTCACAAGTATAATAGTACATCGCTTTTTGTTTTTTGTTTTTTGTTTTTATTGGTGAATTACATAGCTTTTTGTTAACCAATACCTTTAATTCTAAATTATATATACATATACATATATATATATATATCCAAGGGTCCTTTTCCTCACCCATAAAGTACTATTAAAAATAATAATAAAGTGCCTGAATTAAATAGTACTCATCAGCATGTCACCAAATGACGACTATTTTGCCTTGACTCTCTTTTACTCTCTCTCTAGCTCTTTCTCAGATCTTTCCAAAGGAAATCTTTTTCTCACTTTATTATTATTATTATTTTTCATATCCAGGTGTATATTGTCTAAGGGCCTGTTTGGTGCACAAGTTCAAGATGAGATTTTTAAGTTTAAATAGTAAATTTTTTTGAATTTTCAGAAAAGACAAAAATTTTTTTGAAAAAAAGACAAAACTTTTTAGAAAAAAGACAAAATAAAGTTTGAAAATCTTAATTTGGAGTTAAGCTCCAAACAAGCCCTAATAAAGTTTAAACAATGAACTGTTATCTCATTATTGAAAACAACAATTTATGACACTATCATGTGTAATTGAGCAAACCCAAGCATCCAGCTAATGGGCATAATGATTACTTGGTTGATAGTGATAAGAAGAAGGATAAAAAATAATAAAAAATAAAAAAAGTAAAGGGTATGGTAGTTTGAGCCTTCGGTTTAGAAGAAATGAAGAATGTCTAAATCCTGCATTGTACGTTAAAAAAAATAGTAAGCTTTAATAGAGCTCTGGTTTCATTCAAAAAAAAAAAAAAAAAAAAAAAGAAGAAGAAGAAGAAGAAGATAGTACACCGGACTCATGAGAATATAAGGATCATAATTTCCTTTAGGGAAAATATATATATAAATATATATATATATATATGATTTTAAACCTTCAAGAATTGACAGACTAGGATTCATAAAATTCATCAGCATGGTTTTTGTCGAATCTGACAAACTTTGTACGAGAGATAACTCGAATACGAACTTGATAAAGATGAAGCCTCCAAAATAAACACATTTTTAATTGACACTCATATATGTACTAAATTTAAATTTTAAAAATATATATATAATTAGTTTAAATTTAAATAAGATATTTTTTAAAAAAATTATCAAAATTTTAATATAAATTAAATAAGATGTATATTGATTTTATATGTTTTCGCTTTAAAACAAACAAATATTTTCAAAATTTTATCTCATCTAAGGTCAGAATATTTTTAAAACTTCATCTCAGCACGGGTCCTTGGACTGATAGTAATGCCACGTATGTGGTCTAAGTGTAGAGCCTAGGCTCTAGCAATATGGAAGTCTTTTGTCGCCAATTTCCCCATGATGGCTGGTCTCCACTTTTAAAAGTCTATTATATTTATAGCTAGCATGCGTAAAAAAGCTTTTATATCTAAAGACAGCCCTATTACTTTAACAAAGATTCCAATTTCCAATTTGACTGCGCGGAGTCATGACACTACAACCAGAAGCTTTTTTTTTTTTTTTTTTGGGGCTAAAAGTTTTATTCCCTTTTGGTCAGCTCAACAAAATCAATTATGAACGCAGAGAGATTAGCATATACATTATATGATGGGTTGGAAAGGCACATTTATTATCTATTATATTTCAATATAATATATTATATATATATTTAGATATTTCATGTTTTTTATTTTAATATAAGTACATTTAAATAATAGTCCAACTCATTTTATTATTAATCTATTTATTTTTTCTATTTATATTTATCAATAACATTACATATTATCTCTCTCATTAATTATGCATATTATAATAACTATTTAAATATAAACAACTCAAATATATATTACATTTGACTACAATTGATAAAAGAGGAAATCTAAACGCATATTATATTCGGTATAGTACATTGAAATATAATATAAAATAAATATATCTTTTAAATAAATCATAAGTTCTCAATTTTATAAATAGATTTTTTTTTTTTTGGGTATATTATCACAAAAATAGGATTCAGAAGAGTAGGGAAGTATTGATGTCAAAAGCTAGTAGTGCAAGGATATTCCACATTCTTGGTCCTTTCCTTTTTATATACAAACAAATAATGTGTAAGACAAGGACAATAATGGAAATTCACATTATTCATGCGCGTCTTGTAGTTGTCCAAAACTCTTCTTTTCATTCATGTTTGAAGTGCGTATAGTTTTAATTCCTTATTCTCACAAAACCATGGGTAGACATTAAAGTCTTAAATCCGATAGTTATACAGATTTGGTAGTGGAATATTCTGTTTTATAACTTGTTGATGTGTAACATTTTTTATTGATATATTTACTTGTATTAAAAATTTCAAAATACAACTTGTTAAACTTAAAATTACGTAAGCGTTAAATGTGGATAAACTAATAGTTATATGAGTTTATAAATTAAAGTTACATTATTGGACTGATATAGTCATCGGATTGAAGCCTTATCCTTTTTGTAGGAGAGTATTCATTTTTTCCCCCCTCAACTTGTTAAAGGTGTATACCGTATTTTGTTTAATTTTAAAGTGTCAACTAATTAATTTCAAAAATCTCTCTACCCTTCTCTCATCCACTTTTTCTAAATACCTCTCAACTTCAAATTGTAACATCCGTTCCTCTTAAAATATGAATAATTAACACAAAACATTATCCTGTTAGGTTTGAACACAAAAAAGACTGATGATTGGAAAAGTTAGTGAGCATTTACTATTCTGTCAACCCATCTTAATTTCAATAATCTAAAAAAAATCCCCTAATCTCAACAAACAAATATAGTATAAAAATAAAGATCACATCAAGATATTTGATAAATGAAAAGACATTCCAATTGCAACCACAAAAATATACGTACATCAGATCTTTATTTGAAAGTATCCAAGGTCTTTTCCCCCCCTCTAATTTACCCCGTATAGATTGTACTTTATATCAAGTCCTATGAATAAACAAAATATGGTTACACATTGGAAAATATCAACTATATGTCATTAACCAAACTGAACCCAAAAATAAAAAATAAAAAAAAATAGAAAAAAGAAGTAAATAACACATTTTAAAATATTTGAGATAAATGGTATAATTATGATAAAATATATATTTATGAAGATTATTTTATCGATATTTTTGTAAATAAATGATCTACCATAATTTATAATGACTCATTTTTTAATAGTTCGTGGAAAAACATTTTGAGAAACAATTACTATAATTTGGGATTTCAAATGCACCCCTCTCATCAGCTGATGCAATTATTAGCCTCGCTCCCACAATGAACATCCTTCTCTAGTCCAGCTTTTAAGCTTCTTCAACATACTAAGTGGCCGTTTGGGGTGACAACTCCAAACGGAGTTCTAACTGCTCAATTTTAAAATTTCTAAATTTACATCTTTTTTTTTTCTCTCTTTTATTTTTTAAAAAACTCAAACTTTAAAAATCTATAACTTTCTTATTTTAAGTCAAAATGAGATGATTTTTTCTAAATCAAATAAAATGATGATATAAACGAAACAAGATCCATTTTCAAAAACACATTTCCAATTTTTATACTATTTTTTTATGTCATAATTTATTTTCAATCCACTCTTTACCTAAACACATATTTTTTAACCAATCTTCAAAACACCAACTCCAATGGTCCTCCTAAACGACCCCTAAATTTTCCCAATTTCGGGCCTCTTTGGGCAAGTTTTAGTGGCTAGTGATTCTTTAATTTTCAGCCCTAACACAATTGAATACAGCTCCAAGTTCCAAAATGGTGAAACCACAAAAATCACCTCATTTATGTCCCACAAAGGATACTTCCTATTAACGATTCATATTTGAGGAACGAACATTGTAATTTAAATTAAGTTCGAAGAACATTTTGTTTCAAGCACCACCACTGAGATGGAGCCTTTGAAGTTAATAAATCCTAAATAAAAATAATAAAAAAAAAAGAATCTGTGTGGAAGGACAGGTTGTACTCAAAGAAGGGAAAAAAAAAAGTGTGAAAACGTCAGAAAAGACAAACGAATTAGTAGTAAAGCTAGAAAATTAAAAAGTGAAAAGAAATTACAAAGAACGCATAAGTAACATCAATAAAGACGTTTTCTGCGATACATTTGCCAAACCTTTATTCTTTTTTTCTACATATAGAAAATGAACTTATGGCAGCTTTACCCTTAAAAAAGTCTAACATGAGCAATAATTACTTGAGAACATGAGAAAGGACGTACGTTTATCGATAGTTGAGATCAAACTATTTAGAGACCTCTAAATTGAAACATCACTCACAAACTATTCTGATCAATTTGTCTCCTGACCGGCGGTCCAACCCACACAAGAGACCGACACAGCTTAGGAAAAAACATGATACAACCTACAAGAGAGAGATAGAGAGAGAACTTCCTCTTCTGATGGTCCAACAGTGCTGCACGAGAAAGCTCTCGTACATATATAACACACTGCTTATCATTTATTATTAGCAGCCTCAGAATTCTTCTTTGAAGTATCACCAAAGATGGCTTTGCCTTCAACACCAACGTCGGCACCTTTTTTATCAGCAAAAAAGCTTCCGCTACTTGAATTACCATCGATTACGGTGGCAGAGGGGGCGGCAGCGTCACCGCTGTTGATTTTCTGTTTGCCACCTCTGTTGATTTTCTGTCCGCCACCTTTGGTGACCTCAGGTGGTTTTTTTGACACAGTGGCTGCAGCGCGTTTTCTAAGAAACAAACAGAAATAAAATAAAATATTAGTTTCTCTAGGGCAAAAGTGTACTTCAAAAAAAAAAAAAAAAGGAAAACTTCCTAGATTTGTTGAGATGAAAAATAAGGAATACAAAAATTGAACTAACATGATTGCGGAATTCGGAACGACGTCGGAAATCGTCTTTGGGATGAAGCTACGAAGCAGAAGTGATAGGGCCATAATCAAAGAGAGCAAAAATTCTCAAGGATTGAAGTTTTTGCACTTTAACTTTTTTCTTGTAAATTTGCTGTGATATTGTAACTCAAGAGTGACTATAAATAGACTTAAAAAGTTGGAGATGTCCAGGGAAGTGCAATAATGCAATTTTTTTTTGTTGTTTTTTTGGATCATTTTTTTCCTTCTTCTTCTGTCCTTTTCATCTTTTCATTAGTTCTGGTCCCGTGGACCTAGAGAGAGAGAGACAAAACTTTATAATATTGTCTCTATGTGTTTATACTTTTCCGCTTAATATATTCGTTCTCCATTCTTTTATTATTATTATCATTATTATCATTATTATCATTATAATTATTCTGATGAGCATTCACACTATATAATCGTATAGGTAGCTTTTGTTTTTTTTTTAAGACATCAAGATAGTATAAGTAATATTTCACGATTTTGTGGGTTAGAATTATAATTATGTCATAACAGGACATATGAATATATAAATTTTTATTAAAATATGACAATGATAACTCGTTGGTGAAGAACTAGAAGTTAAAATTCTGGTAGATAAGAATTCCACAAAAACTTCTTTCAAGAAATGGTCCAAACTAATTAATATATATAGATAAATAGTCAAACTAATTAATATATATATATATATATATATCCACCACATAGTTCTCTTTATTGTAATTTGGCCTATGTTTTTTTTATTCAAATTAATGTTATGTTTGACACATAGGACTGTTTTAAAAAAATGGAATTCCAATCAATTTAAATTTTTTTGTTTTTCGAAATATACACCATTCATTTATGATATTGTAACTTGTTTTCTTTTCAAATTTATGTGCCAATCATATTGTAACTTGTAGTTACAAACATGCAATATGTATGCTAGTGATGAACTAACTAGATTTTAGTGATATGTGTGAGAGAGATTATATACAATGTGGAAGAATTATTACACATATACACGACCAAAATGAGAAAGAAATAACTATTTATTTATGCTAATAAAGTTTAGGGAAAAGAAACAAGATGATTAAACTGGATTTATGACAGTACCTCTAGGTTTTTTTTTTTTTTTTTTTTTAGGGAAACATATTTTTGTAATTATTAAGACATGATTTTGCACAAGGACAGATATGTAGACAGGTGATTCATACATATATATATATATATATATATGACAAATAATGGTCTTGGTCCTTGGAAAGTTTATGTCTGCCATTATCGACCCTTTAATTTCTTCCCCATGTGAACATCCAGGATCGAATGGCTGTGGATATATTCTTTTGCATTGACTTTGACCGTTGATTTGACATTGAAAGTCTTTTTGCAAAATAAAAAAAAATCTCTTTATTTTGCAAAGTTTACAAGATTGCCATTTGTCATTTTATTCCTTCTGAAAAATATTATCCATTAATTAAATTGAAAAACTATTAGAGGCATGCATAGCCCCATTTTTTTGTTTTTGTTTTTTTTTTTTTTTGCTTGAGTATGCATAGCCTGTTGATTTATTTATTTCAGGGGTTAACGGGTAAACCTGTAAATCCCTCAAATCGCATCAAACCGAACCATCGACACCGTCAGTTTATTAAAATGCTTAAACCGCCAAGCATTTGGTTTGATTTCAAACCAAACTATTGAATATTTACTTGATTTGATTTGAAATTTTGAAACCATAGTCTAAACCGTCAAATTGTAAATTTTTTTAATGTTTTAATATTTTAATATTAATGTATATGTTTTAATTTCAAATATACAAAGTTGAAAATTAAAAATTTTTCCGAACCTTCTTCACTTCTTTTTTAATCATGCTTTTCTTGTTTTGTTTACCAAAAAAAAAAAAAAAAGAGCAAAAATCCGAACATTCGATTATATGCATGGGATCTCTACCAAAAAGAAAAAGAAACCCTATGGCTTGGTACCCCCTCGGTCTATTTGAAGTTTCTGTTGAAGCTTAATATTTGAAAATAAATCTAATTATGGGCAAAAACCTATCACATATTTTTATGATTTTTGACACAATAATTTAGAATTTTAATAGATTTTTGAAGAATCCTAAACTGTGGTTTCAAACAACACCAACCTAAATTGGTTGGTTTCACACCGTTAGTTTTAATGATTTGAAAATTTTTCAAACCGTCAAAAATGATAATCTGGATTGAAAAATGCTTCAAATAACATCAAACTGCACCACTTTCACTCATGATTTATTTATTCTTGTACTAATATGAATCCCTCTTGCAAAATATTGGGGCTCTATCTTAAAACTTGATGGGGAAAAAAAATACTATGGGTTACTTGGTACTGATGCTCCCAAAATTATAATCTTTTGATAATTTATCTCAAATTAAAAATTTGTCAATTTACCTTATGAACTTGTTAAATTATTACAATGTACCCCATTTGGATTATTTATGTTAACTTAGTCATGAAATGCCCAAGTACACTTTGTGTAAAGACTGAAAACCTCATTTCCAATAAAAAAAATTCTAAATCTAAAATACAAACCTTAACGTATATCTTCCAAATTCAAATTTTCAATTTAATATAAAATAAAGTAAATGGAGTTTATTGTAAAAATTTAGAAAGTTCAGAAAGCAAATTGTCGGAGTTAAAAATTTGTGGGATAAGTTGTCCAAGGGGGATAAGTTTGGAGCACATCAATACTAAAAATTCATAGACTGTGATTTACATAATTTGTGCGTCGAATTACCTTAATGTCAAAATAATCCCACTTACCAAGGTAACTCACAATTTTTGAAATATACAGTAACATTTAATTTTCAAAAATACTTTGAGCAGTGGCGGAGCCAGGTTCACACCAGTCATATTTTTAAAAATTAAAATTTTACCCTGAAATTTTTATAAAATTTTATTGTGTTTTTATTTTATAAGAAAAATTACAACTGTCTCCACTCAAATTTTGAAATTTTAATTTTTTACTTTCAAAATATATGTAGAATTTAACTATGCACCCATTTTATAAAAAACTTTTTACTTTACCCACATTCAATTGTTATATTATATAGTTATGTCCTTCTTTAAGGAAAAAAAAATCTCTATAACGCCCCCATTAAAACTATTTTCTGCCTCCGGCCCTGACTTCGAGGTGATTTCTTGGACTAGCAATACAGGAAGTCGTTGTCCCTACTTCGCAGTTAATTGCATAATGGAATGTATCCTCTTTGTGTCTTCCAAGCTCACAGTGAGGGTAACTAAGCAGCACGTGAACTTGTCCCTTATGGTGGCCAACATTGCCCCTATTTTGTTTGCCAATTTATGGATTGTGACTTGTTGTCATCTTCCAAGTTCAATAGATAAAAGAGCAATGATATTTAGCTCCGGACAAAAAACCTCCCATGTGGGTTGGCTCCGTGCAGAGCCGAGGAGCATTATTGTATCTCAGATGGCTTCATTCCTCGGAGTTTGGGGGTCTGCTAATTAACATGACCTCTTCTCCACAAAATAATAATAATAATAATACTATACTCTAAAAATATTTGTTGTAAATAATGTTTTATAATATTTTAGTTAAATAACATATTCACAATAAATAACCTATTAACTAAATTAATTATCGTGAATATATCATTCATCTAAATTATTTTAAACTGTGTATTTCCAGAAAATATTCTTTAAAAATGGCATATTTTCTTAGATTTAATTGTTCCTTGTTGCTCTGTCCAATCCAAAATAAAAAATAAAAAACAAAATGTTCCTTGTTGCTTTCCTCTAAGCTGTAGCTCTCTCCAAGAGGTGTGAAGCCCATTCAGGTCTATGTTGGACCATAACCATGAATAGAAGGCCCAAAAAATGTGGCCCAACAATGTTTGCCTTTAATGTTGTTGTTATTATTTGATATTATTATTATTATTCTACCATTAAAGGAAAGCAAGAACAATTTAAAAGGAAAAAACTTAAATTTAACTATGTAACCGAGTTAATCATGATTTAAGATGATGTTAGAGTTAACAATAATCACTGCACACGAGAGGACCTCATGGGGCTTCGATCCAAATAAAGCAAGGATGGGTTAGGTATAGGAACAGTGTTTATGTCTCGTATGTTTATATTTATGTTAACTTTTTAAATTTAATCAAATTGTTTTCGGGACAAAAAAAAAAAAAAAGGAAATTACAAACTATAATATGGTTTTTTTAAAGAAATAGTAATTTAATTATTAATTAATAACCTTATTTGATTGATAATAGTTAGTACATGTTGTGCTATATTGTTTTACTTTTCTTTTTTATGAGACTTTTTTACAGCTTCAATATTAGGATTTAGTTTGCATTTGACCATAACTTGATTGTTTTGTGAAAACTTTGATATTGGTCTAAATTTATGGTGAATTTTTACTTTAATTGTGTTTGGTTAACAATTTGAAATTAAACTTTTTGGATTAGAGTTGATTGATTTTTTAAAAACTAGTTAAAATTTTTATTAATTTTTCATAAAAAGACAAAAATAAGTTAGAAAAGTTAAATTTCAATCAATAAACTAAACAAGTCCTTTATTTTTATTATTATTATTATTATTATTATTATTATATTCATTTAATTTGTAAATGTAAGTCATATTAAATGAGAAATAAGATAGATATAGAGAAACTTCCCATCTTTTTTTAAACGGGAATGGAAGGAAAGATGTGAATGGTATTGAAAGTCGAGAATGAGGATGGAAAAGCAATCCACGCTCTCTCGTACCTACCGTTACCCTGTCCAGAGATGATGTCAACGTAACACATAAATTATTAAAATGAAACTTGTCTCAAATATGGGTTATTCCAAAAACAACAGCTGATAAAGATATAAAGCCACGAATGGGAACCTGTTTTTTAACACTATGTGTTGTGTAAGCACCTTCTAGCGAACCCCAATACTGAATGGATGAAAATAATAATTATAAAAACAAAAACAAATATAAACAAACCAATAGAATCAATAATTCCAAACAAAAACTACTACAAAATAATTACGCAGAAGTAGTTAGCATATAGTCCATATGAATAAGGTTGAACAAATATCGATGCTTATCCAACAAAATCTTGATTTTATATACAGTTAAAATAATTTGTCCTTGCCAAATTATCCGCGGCTCTATATATAATAAAAGTTATGAATCTCTCTTTGATAGAAGTAATTCTTTCTTATAAAGAACCCATTTTGATACCAAAAGTGGGTTGGTAACCACTGCAGAACCACCAGAGGCTCGTATTAAGTTGGTTTAACTATCTTAATTATGATTTCAGAGATATAAATTAACAAGATGTATTTTTATTTATCGGCAACATTGTTTTGTCCTAATGGGATCCGAAGTACCCACTTTATTGCGTTCCTTTCTCTATTATGCGTTTTTTCCCCCTCTAATAATCAACAGGGTACAAAGACTTGTCTAATTAAAAAAAATATATATATTCTTTATTATTTTATCCTTTTTTTTCTTCTCTCTCTCTCTCTCTCTCTTTTTAAGCTATTGGAATTTGGCTTCACTGCATGCATATATTGAATTCAAGAGGCCTTTTGTCATGAAAATATTCAAAGTCAAGATCGCCAAATCTTACTGCTGTACAAGTTTTAACAAATTTTGTCTTACCAAAAATTTAAAAAAGAAAATGCTTAAACAAATTTCTCCCATATGCACAAAAAGAGAGAAAATTCCAGGACGACAATAAATTATAGCATTCGACTTTTTAGGTACAAAATGAAGCCAATTTAATTTCTATAAATTATATATAACTCTCTTATATATATATATATGTATATATATAATTTAGAGTGTGAATGTTCTTGCAGGTATTTTAATATTATCATTAATGTTTCAGCAAGTCATGTCATGAGTTTCCTTCAATTGTTGTCCCTTGAATTTCTTCAACCCCACAAAAACATTCATATTTACAAAGTTTTGAAGACCATGTTAATATATTTTTATGTGTTAAGAAAAAACATTATGAATAGATAATTATAAGTGTACTTATTTACATTTAATAAAAGCATGATTTTTTTGTTAGTTGATTTAAGAAATGCATGATTTACCAATACTAAGAAATTACTTATAATGTTGGATTTATATCTTTTAGGTGCAAAAAAAAAAACTATTTTAGGAATGGTGTATGGTATAAATATGAAATCATCAGAAGAGAAAACGATGGGCGCATGAATGGATATGCACGAGGCAGAACAAGGTAAGATAAGGTATAGCAGTAGGAAGATGCGGGGTAGGCGACACAAGGCAAGTTAAGATTGTCGTGAAGGGTTGTGTTTGAATGGTTATGAATCGATTGACAAATCCAATACCAATAATATCTTTTTCTCGGGCTGTAGTCGTGAGGAGAAGGGTGCTAGCTATATTTGTCGAGGGGAAAGGTGGGTTTATAGGTTGCCGTTAGGGGAAAGGGAAAGGAGGTGTCTTGGATTTTTATCCTCTTAAAATCTTTACATGTTATTATTGTATTATTTTCCGTTTTTAAATAAATGGTTATGAAGGGAAGGGGTCAAAATTGTGTATATCAGAAATGTCACGATAACTATGGCTCTAAAAGTGAACGATAGAAATTACCCTACCAGTATGTATGGAGGTTCCCTTTGTTGTTGTTTTTTTTTTTTTTTTGTCATCTAATTGACAAAACAACTTTGTATGATCAGGTGTTTCTCAATCACTTATTGCACTATTCTTGAATTAATTGATGTGTGGATTTCGGATGAATTTTCTCAAACTTCCCCAATTCTTCTTCTAGTTTTTTTTTTTTTTTTGGGCTATGACTTTCTTAACTCTAAAGATACGTCTAGTTATAGAGATTAGACTAATCTGTTATTTGACAAACTATTCTCTTTTAATGACGTGTCAAAATATAATTGATTAAAGATCATATAGGACACTAAAATTAGACAGATGATGTTGATTCTCCAAACCCACTAAATTTAATACACTCCCCCATGCTACGAAGGGCTAGTGCTTTATGTGTTAAATTACAAATACCTACGTAGATAGCATTTGCATGTGGAAGAATATCATCACAGGGCAAAAGATCCTACCATTAAAAGATCCTTTTCATGTGGAAGAATAATTTATGTTCGTTTCGCATGCCCATTTCTAAAATGAGTGAAAAATAAAAATAAAAAATAAAACTTTTTTTCCCGATTTTAAAAGTGTTTTCATTAATTTTTTTTTATAGAGTAATTAGCAAAACTAGTCCCTGAAATTTTTCAAATGCGACGATTTTGTCCTTGTTTTTTAGATCACACGCATCACCCTAAACTATGTGTGATGCGTGTGGATCTAATTTGATGAGTATTTTAGTAATTTAACAATAATAGTTTAACAAAAAAAAAAAAAAAAATACAATTCATCTCCCCCCCTCTCTCTCTATCTCATAACAAAAAGCACATATCTGTTGGTAGGTGGCTTTCAACTTGGTGATGGCGAAGTCGGGGGGAGGAAGGGGGGGGGGGGGGGGGGTTTGAGTTCGATGGGTGGGGGCCTGAGCTCGACTAGGACGGGTAGGGGGAATTGGGAGTTTTGAGTTCGGCAGGTTGGGGGAGCTCGAGCTCGGTTTTCAAGGGGGCTTGGGCTCGATGACGGCGAAGACCGGAAGGGGGAAGCGTTGAGCTCGGTGATGGAGAAGATGATCAGCGGGAAAGGGGTTTGGCTTGGGTAGATCTCTCTGTCTCTTCTTTTCTTCTCTCTCGCTCTTTTTTTTTTTTTTTTTTTAATGTATATTGGTTAGTGTTTGGAAAAAAAAAAAAAAAAAAAAGGTATTTTCATCTTTTAATAGTTAATCTGACTCATGTGATAGATCGGGAGACCTTTCTTTGTTAGAAAATTGGACAATAATTGGATGAAAATGATTTAGATTGCCAACATTTAGAGAGTTTAGGGTCATCTCGGCCAAAATTAAAAAAACAGATATCAAATTGTTACATTTGAAAGAATTCATGGACCATTTTGGCTAATTACTCTTTTTCTAAATCATTCTTCTCATCTAAAAAAAAGTGGATATCTTATTCTCAAACATTTTTTTACAATACACTTTTAGAATCCTTTTGGAATGTTTTTAGAATCTTTTTTCATTATTCACTTGATGCATTATCCCAACACAATTTCTTCTCATTTTATAACTTTACAAATAAATTTTAGACTTTTTTTTTTTTTTTTTTTGTTTTCAAGAAGACTTTTTATTTTTTTTTTTACACATTGAAACACAATTTCATTTTCCAAATGAAATGATTTTCTCATTTCAAATAAGAAATTTTTTATTTTAAAAATGAACAAGAGATTTCACACAGGACCTTAAAATGATTAAATATAAAATTTCGCCCTTAAGTATTGTTTATATAACACTTTCTCTTTCGATATTCAAAATCCGGCATCCATTTTCCTTTTTTCGAAACTTTAATGGAAAAGTTTATTCGATTAGTTTTCAACAGAAATACACATGTGATTGACATTGTGATACATAACTTAGTGGTAGGTTGATAACACTCCCTTCTTGAAAACTTTTAATTTAGAGTTCTTATTGTTAGAAAATATAAACTAAGAGAAATTAGAAAACCTTAAAAAGTTTTTAAAATTTTAGCATGTAAATAAACATTCTTTTAAAGCACTATAATCCAGGAAATAACTTTATTTGAGAATGGTTTTAGGTAAAAACTCATAGATTCGAAACTTACAAGTATTTTATTTCTCTTCAATAAATAGAAATCATAACCCATACCGTAAAAAAGGAGAAGAAAGGGGAAAAAAATCTAATATCTTAAATATGCATTAAAATAGATTTAAGAAACAATAATTAGTATTTAATATCTCAACAACCATCCTTAAAATTTAACGGAGTGTAGTTTATGTTATTCAAACTAACAAAATGAGTTTTCTTTTTAGTGTTTGGACAACTCTTTTGGATCCTTTCAGTCCCTACTCAAATTCAGAAATTTTCATTTTTTTAAATCCATACCATAATTATTTTTTCTCTCCCAAACATATATTTAGATATCTATAATTTAAATGGACACCAAATATTATATGAGTCATAAATAGGATAGAATTTATTTAATTAACCCAAAATAAAATTAACTAATACTAATATATTTAGGCTAGGCCTTATCAGCATGCACTAGTGACTAGTGCTTCCCAAGTTCCAAAAGCAAAAATAAACTAAAATAAGCTAGACTAGTGCGTTTCAGTTCCAATAGTAAAGCAAAAATAAGTTAAAAAGTGATCATAGAAAAAGTTAGGAAGTCATTGCCAACAAAAATGACTGTGACAAACACCTTCAATTTTAATTTTTGAATATCATTTTATTTAATATGTACATGAAATCAATTAAATATCAGGGGAGCTTGGATTTAAGCACCCCTAAACTTATTCTAATTTTCTTTTGAGCTTGTATATTCTGATAAATTTACATATAGTCCATTCAAGTCCCCTCATAATTTTTACTTTTTCTTTTTAACTTGATATATTTTATTCAAATTTACAAATACTTTTCTCGTAATAATTTATGACTTTATCATTCTTATATTGATATGCTAGTTATCATTCTTTTATAGATATAATTATAGGATTTAGAATTCGATAACCTTTTTAAAGAAGTTTTTTTTAATAAATGATCAAAGTTTTCTAAACAGTTATTAAAAGACTTTTTTTTTCTCTGAAATGTTCAATCAATTAATTAAATGATCGATAACTTAATCAATATTGATTGATTATAGTTAATCACTAGTTGACCATTGCGTAAATCACTAACTTCTATATTCAATTGCTAATTAATCAAATTTTAAAAATATTAATAAAAAAGAGTTGAGTCATCTATTACGTAACTAACAAAAAAGATAATCTAGCCTAATTTTTTAAAAATTATTATTTGATACATCATCATTATCGTTATTTAAATTGATATTTAAAAATTAAGATTAAATTTTAGATTCTTGACCCCAAACAAAGGGCTACGAAACCGGGGCCCACACTGATGAAGCAGGCTGCATATTCATCATACGAACATGAATCTCTTCCACTCTAATACTGTACCCCACCAACGGTCCTTTTCAACAGTCTTTGCTTTTTAATTACTTCCGACTTCTTCGTCAGCTTACGAGCTCCCTTATAAAAGGAAACCTCTCTCACGTCTAACCCCTCCCTTTCTCTCTCCTATTTCCCACTCCTCTTCTATCTCCTCCGCCATAGCCAACCTCTCCCTCTTCCCTTCTCCTCCATGCCAAACCCTAACTCTCCCTCCAAATTCTCCTCCGATGCCCTCCCATCTTCTCTCTAACTCCCCTTCCACCGCCGCCGGCAGCTCCTCCGACGTCGTACTGCACTCCTCCTCCTCCGCCGCCGCCGTAGATATTTCCCCGGCCGGCGATATTTCCGCCGCCGCTGCGTCGTCTTCTTCGACCTCTGCCTACTCTCGCCTCGCGGAGATGTGGAACTACCTCTGGATTCCGTTCCTGATTTCCTTGTCCAAGGAGTTTGGGCCGGCCAAGGCGGAACCGCAGCCGGCGATTCTCCTCCCGAGTCAACTCCATCATCGCGGCGACTCGCCGCCGAGGTGTCCCGTGCCGGACACCAAGCTCAACTACCGCCCGGTCATCGGCATCATTAGCCACCCCGGCGACGGCGCCTCCGGCCGCCTCAGCAACGCCTCCTCCGCCTCCTACATCGCCGCCTCCTGTCAAGTTCGTCGAGTCCGCTGGAGCTCGTGTTATTCCGATCATCTATAACGAGCCTCCCGAAATCATTTTCCAGGTAAGTCCTTGTACATATATATTTGTATGATTATGTAGGTGTGTGTATATTTATATGTCAACGATATATACGCACACCTTAATATTGGTTATAATTGTTGCAATTTCTTAAAGCAAGATTACATAGACAAAGTGTGGATATTGAAATGATAAATATATTGAATTATGAAGGAACAAAGAAAGAAAAGCAACAAAATTTCATCAACAACCATCCAGCTTATTCATAGATAGGCATTATAGAAGACTACGAAAACAAGAAAAATTGAAATCTAATTAGAATAAAATAAATTAGAGTTTCTTAAGGCTAAGTTAGAATGGAATGGGTAGTTCTTTCTAAATGCGGTTCTTTTTTCTGAAATTACATTTCTATGTGTTGCCTTGAGTTCTTGTTCCGTTGATTAATATAATACAGCTGCATTGCAGAAGCTTAATCTGGTCAATGGAGTACTTTTCACTGGAGGGTGGGGGGCGAAAACGGGTGTCTACTATGAAATTGTTGAAAGAATCTTCAAGGTAATCGTGTTCGTGATGGATATGTATAACATTTTGATTTACTCTTTGATTAGCGGTGTGTACTGCATAGCATTAGCATCCCAATCAAACTAAATTTAAGTTCTGATAAGGCAAATTTTAGTCTACATTGATCGAAAAGTTATCGACTTCTTGGTTTAAAATTAAAGAAAAAAAAAATCTGAAATTTTGGACCTTCTGCTATGTGACTGTATCCTATGATTTGTTTTCTGCAGAAAGTTTTGGAGAAGAATGATGCGGGAGAATATTTCCCATTATATGCCATCTGCTTAGGTTTTGAACTTCTAACAATGATTATCAGCAAGGTAAGTCATCTTTCTCCTTATTCTGTTTTGGTAAGGCGATAGAGTCTGGTTTCATAACTCGATACACTTTTCATACTTCCTTTGAATGTCTTTACTTGGATACTACAAACTTCATTTTAGCGGGCTCAACTGTTGAAAAAAAAAGGAAAAATTGTTAGATGGTTTCATTTTCAAGACTAATTACTGTTCTTTGCTACTACTGCTTTTGGGGATGCAGAGTCCAGACTGGCTAAGCATCCAGCCATCCAATACGAAGTTGTACAATAGCACAGTTCTTTCTCTTTCATTTTCACTCTTTGATCTGCTTTCTTTGGCTAATAACTTCTCTTGTGTTGGTCTGCTAGGTCATAGTAGTTCGTTGATTTTGAATCACCTTAGTCATTCTACTGACGGTGATTGTCTTTTAGCTTCTGCATTCTTTTTGTTACAAATTGCTTCATTAACTCTTTCCTTGTAGTCTTCTTTGACTGCTGGCTGACAACTTGCTCTTGATAATAGGACAAAAAAATTCTCGAATCGTTCAGTGCTTCAGATATGGCATCTACGCTACAGTTTACCCCAAAAGTGAATATTGAAGGAACTGTATTTCAGAGGTATCTAATTTTTTTTTATCATTTTTCAGAATTCATTTTATTGGATTTGACACTTACAGAAACAAACAACATATATATTCTTATGACCATGTTCGTGGCACCCATTCTAACTCATAGTTTTTCCCCCCTTCTTCTCCTTCTTTACTTATTATCTGTGCAGATTTCCTCCAGATTTGCTTCGAAAGTTGAGTACAGATTGTCTTGTCATGCAAAACCATAAAGTGAGTTTGAATTCTGGAACTCTTCTCTATCTTGATATGAAATTATGATTTATGATTTATTCATCGACTTTCATACTCAATTCATTCTTTGTTCACGGCATCCTCTCCAACATTGTAGTTTTGGAATTTTCAAATGTTTAAACTGACTTTAAAAGTACAGTTTTTCTCTCCTTTTTTTTCCTAATTTTCTGATTGTATTAATAATAAGATCAGAACTTAAAATGCTCCCCCAATTCTTCGTTGTTTTTCATTTTGTTTTGCTCTCTCTTTTCGTTTTCCCAAGATCTAGTTCTTGAGGTAAGGAGGTCAGGAAGAACTAATTATGTTATGACATTGCTAGATTTTTTGAGATAGCGGGTTCCATTCAATATGTTTATGAGTTATTAATTTAATAAGTGCAATATGCATGTTTCTCGTTGTTTGCTATTAATATTGTATACAGACATTTTCTTGCAAATCAAATATTAGCTTCCTAAACTAATTCAAGTTCTTAATGCTACAGTATGGTATCTCACCAGAAAGATTTCAGGAGAACCGTGACCTAAGTAAATTCTTTCAGATATTGACAACCAGTGCTGATGAAGATAATAAGGTACTGCAAATAGTTTTCTTATTCCATAGTTCAGAATTCACATGCAAAGGAATTTTTTGTAGTCAAGTTATCTTCCTCTCTAGAAATTGTTTAATTTGTTGAACATTAATTTCAGGTCTACGTGTCCACAGTTCACGCAAATAGCTATCCCGTGACTGCGTTTCAATGGCATCCAGAGGTATTACTATATAATGTTGTTCAGCATGATGTTGTGTATAGTTTCTGTTATTTTAATCCGTGCACTTGTTTGGTTGTTCCCCATCTCCATTTTCGTATGATTTTGTTTTTCTCCGATGGAAGACTTAATAGGAATTTGAACTAAAATGATTGGAAAAGTAGAAGGGGAAGTTGCGGCAGGCATTATGCAAATATAAGAAACTACTTCTACGTTAATTTCTTTGTCCTCTAAATTGAATGGGGTGGCAAAGACAGGTTAAAAAATGGCGGGATTAACACTAGAAGGGTGGCCCCTCCCTGAAACAAATGTGTGTGCAATATCTAAAGTTTGTTGTGCATTCTTTTAACTTTCTATCATCTTGTTGGTCAAGATTTTTTATTTTTATTTATTCACCTTGGGGCTTGTTTGATAATTACGAATTGTATTCTTTCTTGCCATGAGACGACTGATTTACTCAACTTCTCCATGTCCTCGGTGAGACTGATTTGTATTGTATTACGAAACCCTGCTTGCTGTTTTATCTTAGTTGTACGATATGGTGGTTCCAGAGTTCAGTGATTTTCGAACAAGCAAGAGGACACAAAAAACTGTACTTGTATCACAAAAAAATTTAAAGCTTCACTTATGTCCCTAGAGGCCTACTTCTTGTTCAAACTCGTTCGATACTGCTTTGCGACCACTCGCTCCCATACTATATTTATAAGAAAACATCCCTAGGTTAACAGGCCCTCCACTTGTATCAAACAATCATCTGTCACCAGCATCACTAAAGAATCCACTTCTTTCCCTTCTCTTTAGATCAGCAGTTGTAAGTTCTAACCATTGACAAACAGAGAGTTGAAAGCTAATAAAAAAATAAGGTTCTGTGCACTAAATGTTTCGGACAGTTGAGTATATTCAAGATTTCGTTCCTCTCCGATTTTTGGAATTGAAATAGTTGGTAACTGAGTCAAATGAGTTTTTAGCTTGAGTTGTGTTGAAGGTTTTTTGGAAAGTTTCAAATTACCTTTTCAAGTCCTACCAAGAAACTAACTTTAAGTCCAGTTTACATTGTGCTCTCTCTCTCTCTCTCTCTAATGGCCTTTTATTGTGCAGAAAAATGCTTTCGAGTGGGGCTTAACACAGATTCCGCACTCTGAGGATGCCATTCATGTGACCCAGCATGCAGCAAACTTTTGGTCAGGTTAGAACCTACAGTTATCTTTAGTGAAAGGAATAATTTTTGCACTGCATTTTGCCTTTAGACTTATTTCCTAGGTTGGGCAATTTTTTGGTGTTTTAATATTGTTGAAAGTATTTTAGTTTAGACGCGATCCTTCTCCTTGGAACGGGCTTACGGCCTCTAAAACATGAATAAGCATATTTTAGATATCCGTTATTTGTAGCTGACATGGTCTTCGGTTTAAAACCAATGTGTTTAATAAAAAAGGAATAAAACCAATGTCTCATGAGAGTGGGGAAAAAGAACAAAAAAAAAAATGGTATTTCTTAAATGCGAGTTCCCCAGCATGAGGATGAGAAAGCTGAGGCTTACTTCAACTGTACATTTGTGGTGCAGCGAAGCGAGAAAGTCATCAAATAGACCACCTCTTCAGAAAGTTCTTGACAACCTCGTTTACAATTACAGTCCTACATACTGTGGGAAGGCAGGGTATGTCCAAAATGCTCTTTTAACTGGATTATTAATTGGTTTTCGAATTTATCTTCCTTTTTTTTAAAATTTTTATAATCTGAACACGAATACGGATTTCAATTGCAGGAGGGGATACGACGAAGTCTACATTTTCACACGATCGTCTATGTGAACCTTGTAAGATTTCCATTTGAACATGGAAAATTTGCGGTGAATCACTGAACTGTACAAGATTGTTAAGAAAACATTTATATTTAAGGATATTACGACTCGCCTTGGACATATTTAACTGTGAATATGTTTTTATTTAAGGATATATTCTACGTGCTTTTCTTAGCTCTATATTGTCTGTGTGTGTACGTTTGTCTATTTATATGGGATTTAGTTCATATGACCTCACATCTCCCTTTATTGTGTTCTCATTCATGTCTCGCCCATAATAATATGACATGTGTGTAACTAATATAATTTTTTTTATTGATTTGATAAGATATTACAATTAAATATATATTTTTAATTTTACGTGTCATGATATTATTGGAGGGACATGAATAAGGGGATACAGGCGTTGGCTCCACACTGTATGTACAAATATTTAAATATATACATATATATATGTAACACGAATGAACCTAGATTCATTGTCGTAAGGTTAGTTCGCTTAAGATATGGACCTATTTCTTCATTGCTTTTACGTTAAACCATTCTTGAAAAAGAAGTGAGAAGGTATTAAAATTTTGGCAAGTATAGAAAATTTATGATCTATGGTAGGGTAAAATAAGGAAAACCTACTTATTGTCAAACTGTTTTTATTTTAAATTTAATAAGATTTTTTGAGGTGATATACTATCATAGAATTCTCACAATTTTAACGGATGATCTTTTCAGAACTTCAAACGTTATAAGGGATCTCACTCGATGAGTTCAACTTCAGTAGTTTACAATTTACGGGTAGGAATCCAATCAATTAAAGCAAAGAAAAAGTATGAAGTTTGGTTGAAGGTGAACTATCAACTATTACAGTAAGATTTCTCTTCAATTTTGTTCATTTGTTGAACGGAATCAATTATCGGGCCAAATCAGCAATTGGATTTTGAGAACAATTTTTGGATTGGAAAAACGAAAGAATGTGACAATAAGGAATATTTTTAGTAATTATGTTAAAGCGACCATTTACTTTCATTTTCTCAAAAATAATTTGTTTAGGTCAATTTCAATTTTAGCTCCTCTATAATATCAAAATTGTCTCAATTTACTTTTAGAACATAAACTGTCACACTATTTGTATATGAGCTTACCAAACATTTTAATGCTAGTCTCTCTATGATATAGAACGGTAGAAAATGGCGGAATGAAACACGAGTGAAGTGTAACTTTGGTAAAACGAAAGGTAGTTGATTGAATGGATGCATTGAACCTGATTTATGTAACCCAAATGATCCCACATATTAAAATCACAATTTTAGATCAGTTAGAAAACATGGATATTAATCAATTTACCAGCCTAATTGATCACTCAGCATTTATTTACTATATTATTCTTCATCCACTTATCATGCGAGCCTCACTCTGTAACTTTTAACATTTCTATTATGGCGGATTGATATGAGAGATGATAACTTGAATGCTAATAGTGTGATATTTTAAAATATTTGGAGTAAAATAAGATAGCACATTTTTTGGAGTTTAAAATTGAAATTTAACCCAATTTTTTTTAAGCGCTCTCAACTTATTTCCAATTGCCTAGTTAACCCCAAAAGAAAAGAAAAAACAACAATAATCGCCCATTTGGATCATAAATTGCCCATTTGGATCATAAATTGCATTAAAATGTTTATTCGAACTGAATATTTACGTTCAAATATAGAATTTAAATTGTATATTCAAATTATATGCTTGTTTGGATAACTTTTGTTAAAGATAATATTTAAGTAGTGTATTCTTTCTTATAACAAATATATATTTAAATAATAGAAATATAAAAAATAAGTGTGATATAAACTTATAAAAAGTGAAAATTTATATTACATTAGAGTTTAATTATCGTAAAATAGTTATTTAGCTAATTAAAATACTTACGTTTGAGTATAATTATATTTCGTCTAAACGGGGCATAAAATGCAAGTAGGGACAATCCGAGTACGAGGAAAAGTGGGTTCCCCATCAGACGTGGCATCATATGAAGCACGTGCGAGATGAAATTCCAATGGATGAGTTGGTTCACAATGGAAGAGAGAGAAGGGGAAGGAAAGAGCGGGAAGGGACTAAAAAGGGAATTGGGAATTAGGAGGGAAACAAAATAGTAGCTTGGAATCTCCTTCATCCGTTTTTACTCTCTCTCTCTCTCTCTCTCTCTCCCCTTCTTTCTTCTGGAGATGGCTCAAATTGAAACCCTAGGCATTCTTCAGGACATCGAATCCCTCGTCTCCGATCAGCTTCAAGTGGTACCTCTCTTTCTTTCTCTTAATTTTCTTCTTCTTTACTCGCCATTTTTGTTTCTCTCTTTTTCCAGCCAATTCGCGCTGCCTGATCTTTGTCGTCCCGTAAATCTTAATCTCTCAATATTTTCTTTGATCTAAATTGATTTTCACTTTTTTTTCCTCGCTTTTTTGGTATTTTCCTGCAAATGAATGCCCTTTTGAATTATCTGTGTATGAAGAATAAAATTCGATCTTGAACTGGGAGTTCTATTTTATCCTTAAAAATTCGATCTTGAACTATCTATAGAAAGAGAATTCTATTTTATCCTTTTATCACCTTTTTTTTTTTTTTTTTTTTTTTTTTTTTTGCGTTTTTGGAGGAGGGGGAGGATTCTAATATGGTCTGGTGAAATAATGAAAATTGATCAATTTAGAACAATTAGCAGTATTTGGTGTTTTTTTTTTTCAAATGATACGTGATTTCGGTTTAATGTTTTGATTGGACAACATGGGAATTTAAAAGCATGAATTATATATATATATATATTATATTTTTTTTTTTTGGGCTGAAAATTTGATTGAAAAATTAGCCTATGCTTTGGTAACTTTTCTACTTGGTCAGGTTCTTATAAATGGCTGAGTCGCAATTACTTGCTGTCATCAAATGCCGCAAAGAAGTGAGTTTATGTTACTAAAACTCGCAGCAGTTGTCTTTAAGCTCCAAGTCATTCAAAGTTCTTTCTTGTCTATAGGCTGCTCGAAGAGTTCGTTAAAAAAACATGGAAATGGATTGGAAGTGGTTTATGCATTGTCTGGCTGGTTGAAGAGTGACCCTCCAAGCTATCATATAAGACTCGTTACAGGCTCAAAACTTGAAGGTAGTGTTTACAATATGTTACTTGATGCAACTTTATGCTTATATCTTTTTCAACTCCTGTGAACCCAATGAGTAATTGGTTTTAATTAATTTATTTTTTCTCTCAAGCTGTAGTATTCACCTCATTCTATGATCTTTGTAAGGATTGCTATACGGGTTTCTTCCTCTTTCTTGATCATATGGCCATAAATGTATCTGTTTGAACTTTAGCTTTTAATCAACCAATCAGTTTGTTTTTTAGAAAACGTCCTGATTGAATTTTTAAAATTGTGATTTAAACATGTGTATGTACATGAATGTATGTATGCCTGTCCCTTGAATGCTTTTAGCATTTGAATAAAGTTTGTAATGGTGGACTCGTTTCTCCTGGATTTTTTGCAGAGGCAAAACAAGAATTTGATGGCAGCTGCTCTGTTCAGGTTTATAGTGTGCAAAATTGCATACCAAAGGATCCGGCTGTACTTTGGAATGCTGAATTTGTGCAAGCGGAAGAGCTCTTTAAGCAGCCTTCAACAATTGACAATTGCCTGCGAGATAACAGTATATATGTTGCCTTGATTTGTTAACCTCTGGACATACTGTTTTCCTGTCTATTTTACAGTATCCGGCGTTTAATTAGACGAAACGACAGTTCAAGAAAAACAGTTTTTTTGATACCGAGGCACTGTAAATTATGCCTTAGTTTGCTTTGGGCTTGGTGAATATCTTAGATGTTTTTGCTATATAAATAAATGCCCTTCGATTGTCGTGATCTATAATTTTCTTTTGAAGTTTTATGAATATGTCCAGAGGCTTTTGTTATGGATAAAATTGAGCTTTTGGTTGAACTATTGTAGTTCTTGGGAATTCTGTGAACATTGAAAGTGGAGATAAATTACTGAAATGAATTCAGAGCTTAAAACTGGAACGTGCAACTTAATCTGTAAATCTTTCAAACTTGCTTTCTTAGGATTTTCTACATTCATTTTTATACAGTTACACTCACACTCGCACTCACACACAAACAAACTGTTATCATGATAAGATAACCATATAGTGATTCCAAATATGTAGGAAAGTATTAGGTCAGACGATGAGTATCGTTTTTTTCCCAACATGTAAAGAATAACATATGGCTTCAAGAGATGGCAGTATGAAAATTGAGTGATTCACCTAAGACTTCAAAGCGTAACGGTTGTGATTCTTTAGAGGGAAGCAAGTGTGCCAAGCTAAGAACAATTCAACCCGTCTACTTTTTCAGACTTTTTCATTTAAGTATCAGGTTAAAATCGTTCCAGAAGATGAATGGGACTATGTATCTTAACTGGATGACTGGGTGTGTTTTCTTTTAAGA
>BKCH01001484.1:0-63644 GCA_008635985.1 Ficus erecta
TGATTTGGATTAGATTTTTCCAATCCAAACTTTTGATCCAAATAAGGGCTTGGAGCGTTATACAAAACACCTAATTAATATTGAGAGTCGTAGTAAATAGTATTTTTACAAAAATAATTGAAATAATTAACAAGATTTTAAAATATTTAAAATTTACTAAGTAAATAGAAAGTTTACTAATTAAACAGTAAATAGTAAATTTACTAAATAAATAACATATTTATAAGAAATGAATAAATAATTTACATGTTAAATTTATTACTTATTCTTATATATTCGAAATATTTTGAAAACCTATTTTTTGTCTTCAATTTTTTTTTTCGTAAAAATACTATTTACTTATTTCTCATTTTAATAATCTTTTGGACCCTACACATATGAAAACCTTTTCATATTAGCGGAAAATTGTGAAAAATAGTTCACAGAATAGATGTATTTTGTTTGTTTGTTTTTTTTTTTTTTTTTTGCCCTCTTACTTGGATTTTTGACCCTCTAAATTTATCTAATTAGATTTTAAAAAATTTGTAGCCACTATAGTTGAGACAATAATCTATAGAAGTGTTTTTTGAAACGCAATCTTACAAATCACCCTTTTATTTTAATCTCTTTTGGATATCATGTGCTCGCCTATTTATTTTCTCTAAATGGAACCACACAAATTACATGTATCTAATAGGGAAAAGCATTTAAATGGCATAAACTTAAAGATTATTATACCACTATGACACAAAAATTTGACACTACATCAATTTAACGTAAAAATAAAATTAAAAATTGTGTCATGTTAATCAAGAATTGAAAAATTTTGTCATGCTGGTCAATAAATAAACAAAAGTGACTATTTGAGTAATTTCCTCTGTTTTTAATATTTTACTTTCTCACACTGGATTACCACATGACACACACACAACATCATCCTTAGGTAAAACTTTCAGAATATCAAAGTTTTTATTTTTTATTTTCTTATAGATCTAAGAACCTAATTGGTTTGCCAAAAAGAACAGTAATTTGGTCCTTGTTCCTGGATATATAGACCAGGCTATATGAAAACAAGAATTTTAACATTCTTCAAGAAAGTACTTGTTACCACAGCTGAAATTGCGGAACACCTCAAGTGTTTGTATTTTTTTTTTTTAAAAGTCGTCTTTTTCTATATAAGACAAAACAAGTGGTGAAGGCCAAAAATAAAATAAAATAAAATAAACAAAACAAAAACAAAAACAAAAAACAACCAAAAAAAAAAAAAAAAGGCACATGGGTTTCATTTCTTACGCTGCATTTTGGGAGTTGGGACCATCTTTAGGCCCATGTTGAATGAGCATGAAATGAACAATATACAAAGACAAACTTTTAAAGATGCTTTGTTTGGTTTGTTTTATTTTCATCAATATTTATCTTTTTCTGGCATTACTTCTTGATCATTTAAAAAATCATGTTAGATAATAAGTACTATGGCTTTCCAGCTTAATCATTTAATGTAAAAGCTTAATATATATGATTTGGAGCTCCTTTTGATTAGCATTATATAAGCTCTTCTAAAAAATGATAAATAGTTGTTATGAAAGAGATTGATTGACGACCTTTAGATACTGATCTCGTCAAAGATTTTCCGCAAAGAAAATCCTTATTAAAAATGTTTAAGTAGGAGTGTAGTTTGCTGTGACCAAGATACAGTTAATTTTCTTCCGGCTATAATATTTGGAAATTCAAAAATATTTTCATAATTCTTTGATATACAAACAATGAAAGGTGATCATGATAAAATCAACGTCATTTAGTCTGTGGTCCTTTCCAAGGGGATCATACTTCCAACATAGCTTGTTATATTGGGAAGCGTGAGAATAATTAAATTTCTCGGATTTACACCCTTGTTTTATGTCAATATTTAAAAATGTGTAACAATAATATGAGATGATTAAATTTCTTAATAATACACCATTTCAATATATTATTATGTTGAATAAAGAACACACTATATTTTATCCTTCTAAATATTTCAGATTTGGAAATATGGTTTTCTCGGGAGGACTATAGCAAAAAAAATTGAAAAAAGCTTGTAAGATGCATATATAGGAATGATTTTTAAAAACATTTGATAAATAAAAATAGAGCTCATGAAATTGTATAAAATATTTTTTTAGCAATTTAACTATCATCTATCAGATGATTAATTTTAAGATGACCATAACGCTCCAAAACCTTCCGATCTTTTCTGTTATTATTCTTTTTCATAAATCAACTACTTTGAGGCAAATGTTAGTAATCATATGGCTAATGTTCAGTAACCATCCGGAAGCCTGTCAGAGGTGGTGATTATCAATACGTAACCATTTGATTATCGGTCGGTAACTCTATATCTCACCAGAGGTGATGATTATCGGTCAGTAATCATTTGGTTACCAATATCTCGCCAGAGGTAACAGTTACCAATCAATATTATGTTGGATACCACATGATAACCTACTAAGAACCATAGATTGGCCGGAGCCATCATGTATAATAAATATTAACTCAAAGGTATAATTAATAATTAAAATAAATAAATAGATATTTAATTATAATATGATGACATGTCATGATAGTTTCTACCAGAGTTTTTGTTTTTCCCTTATGATAAAAAGCAATCCACGCTTTAGTTTATGACATTTTTCAAAGTACTCGCATGGAAAATTTTTGTTGTTGTTGTATTTTTTTTTTTAATTTTTACTAACCTGGAATATCCAAGAAAATTCAATTAGTGCCTTTTGATCGGTCAAAATAATGTTCATAACTATAATTCGAGTTAGGTAGATTCATTTAAACCGTCCTGACAATATTTTGATTCTCAAACATTAATAATTCTCTAATACCTAACTAATTTATGATTATAAAAACATAATTGGGTATGTTTGACAACAATTAATTAAGACAGATAGGTTTGAGTCTCGTCCCAAGCTCCAAATAAAGAAATATGGGGACATTATTATTTTCTTCTTTACTAAGTCATGGGATCCGAAAAATATATCTAAGATATTGAGTTGTTGATATGGAGATTGAGTTCCCAATTAATAAGTCAGAGATAATGTGAGTTTATTAATCACTGGGTATTAAGATTACTCCATATATGACTATCAATAATAGAATTTTCATTATTTTCATAAAAATACAAATTAATCAGGATTCTTTTATATTTCACTTGAATAAGTATTAGAAGTACACAAGTTTTCAACTTTCTGGTCACTATTACAATAATTCGTATTAGATTATTCAATATTTATAATGAAAAATATAAAACAATAATCTTGACAAAATAAAGTATCCAACTTCATTTATTGGTGTGAACTATTAAATTATATCAAATCATTTGAAACTATATTTGCCGTATATGGTCATCATCACTTCATGCAAATGAAGGATTAGTTATAGTGACGGATTAGTTATAGGTAAATTAATTGTCAAAATTTCATTGATTGACCATGTCATTACCAAAAAAAAAAAAGGGAGGCATAAAAAAAAAAATGTGTTTCTGTACATACCAAATGCAATTTGCGCACACACACATCTATATATGAAATGTTTCTTTAAGAACAAACCAAAAACTTTAATTGCAAGTGTGTATTAAGTACATAATATTTTGTTAGTAGATTACCAAAAAAAAAAAAATTAGTTTGTTATAAGTAGCAATTATTTATGAATTGTAAGCCTTCCATAACATTTACTTCTCAAATATATAAGTTCACATGAATTTGAGTTGAAAATCATGTTTACACGACTAATTGAAAAACCAGGCGCTATTCTATATATGGTGTGATGATGTGGAAGCAAATTCTTCAGCACAAAATCCAGTTTTTCATAAAAGGAATAACACATATCGAGATCGATTTTGTTAGAGAAAACGTTGTAGAAAAAATACTGTAGGATGTTTGATATGTTTCCACTTCCCCCTAAGGTTTTTAGTCACGGGAAATAGGGACGGAGGCATAAGGGCATGGGGGGGGGGGGGGGGGGGGGGTGGGGTATGGTGGGTTATTTATTAATCAAGTTTTTATATATGTAGTTGATAAAAATCTACACATATAGCTCCCCCTAAAAAATTAAAATTTTCAGTTTATTTCTCTAAAATTTAAAACTTATTATTAGCCTCCTACTAAAGTTTCTGGCTTCATCACTGACTGAAAACCATGTCGATTTTTCATTTGATCTTTCGTGAGAACATATTTAACATCCAATCGGAATATGGTTTTTTCTTGTATTAGTTTGAGGGGGGCATGTTAGAAGTAAAAAAGAGAGTTACTAATATGTAACTATGTGCTAGATAGAGCCTAACGTACGTTTACAAAACTCTCTTTTGCATTATTTCTATCTCTCCGAAGACCATATCAGCACATATAATAACATATTAAATAAATAATCACTTTCTTATGTTTTTCTTCTTTTGGCAAACGTCTCTTCTCTATTAGTTTGTTTATTCCCAAAATACAAGTGGCACAAGATAACTTGTGCATAATATATAATTAAAAAAAAAAAAAAAGAAACTTCATCATGTGATGTATACATTAATCACGCATTTCACGTGGGCCGTGTATCATGTTGAACTTATTCATGCAAAGTGACATTAAGAATTAAAAACTTGTTTTGTGGAAAGAAAAAGTGAAACATACTACAACAAAAATATTAATAGAAAAGGGTAAGCGCTTATTTTAATAGTAGTTTTTTTGGGGGGGAAAAAAACAAGGAAAAGAAAGGCCGAATGGCAGAGTTTTTGTATTTCTAATTTTATTCGTAATTGGTTTTTGAATAACCATTGTAAATTACTCATTTGCTACAAACGGTTTTTCAGTTAACTGATGTTGGGGATGAGAGAATTAGTGAAAAGATTCTGAGATCTTTATGAAGATTGTTTACTAGTTTGGTAGGAGGGGAAAAGAGAAGGGAATATATTCGAAAAAAGATTTTGAAATATTTTATTAAAAAAACTAAATTTATTCTCTTGCAATATTAAGTTATTATATAAGAGAATCCACTTCAAATACTGTTGAGTTAATCCTATACGCGTTGGTTGTAGAAGGGACATGTGATCAATTAAATAAAGTGTGAGGGAAAACGTGACATTGTGGGCTACGTTTTAAGGTTTACAAGTCTCAATATTACCCAACACTGGTATCAGAGTCAAGTTAATCAACAAATCTTAGTCCATTTTGAAAGAAACAAGTTGATGTTTATTCGACTCAGACCCAATATGTGATATATATTTTGGGGTTAAGAAGACCCAATATCATTCAAGCATTCTCCTTTTATCCCCCACTTTATATACTTCGTTTTTTTTTTTTCTTTTTTCTATATATTTTCTTTCCCTCTAACCGACACAGCCTGTGGGGTTATGAATAATTTATTCCTAGCTATATCCCTCTTTTCATTCCATAAACAAAAAGATAATGATGGCGATAATAATAATGACATTAACGTGAAAGTGTTATATAGAATACTAATTTTAATTTTTAATTGTTTAATTTAATGATTAATTCTTCCATTGATTAAGGCTCTATATATTTTTCAAACTAAAAGGTGGATCAGCCATAGATCGATTTGCAACATGGAGAAGAAGGGGTGCAAAGTATGCGTTACAGGAGGTGCAGGCTATATTGCTTCTTGGCTCATCAATAAGCTCTTGCACAAGGGTTACACTGTTCATGCCACTCTAAGAAACTTAGGTACTCTCGACCTCTCTCTAGATCTCTCTATATGTATATATATTTATAAATATACATATATATTTATAAATATATATGTATAAATATATATATGTACATATATATTTATATATCTGATCAATAACAGATTATAATACATATTGATTTTTTACTGTGGGTGAGTCACAGGTGATGTGTCCAAGGTAAACCTTCTGAAGAGCTTTCCCAGCGCAGAAACAAGATTGTTGTTGTTCGAAGCCGACATTTACAAACCACATGAGTTTGAGACTGCCATTCAAGGCTGCAAATATGTCTTCCATGTTGCAACTCCCTTGCAACACACCCAGGGATCTGATCTGGTACGTATTTTTATAATAATTATGTTCTCTAAATTTTTTTAATTCTTTTGCTAAATATAGATACATGTGTGTATGAATATGTTCCTAATCTCAGTACAAGAACACGACTGAGGCCGCCATTGCCGGGGCAAAGAGCATAGTGGAGTCGTGTGTGAGATCAGGAACCGTGAAGCGACTCATCTACACGGCCAGTGTGGTTGCTACTTCTCCATTAAGAGATGATGGGAGTGGTTTCAAGGACTTCGTGGATGAAACCTGTTGGACTCCTCTGGATATTCCAATTCCTTACAGTAATGATGCCCTCAAGGTAAATAGTTTTTTTTTTTTTTTTTAATTATTATTGTTATTTTTTTTCTCTCCTAGTTGTCTATTGACTTTTAATTTTTATATCTAACTGTTATGAAACCGGGTTACAATTAACTTAATATGGATGAGAAGGGAGTTCAGGTCTTAGATACTACGTTTGAAGTATGAGAGATTTTCTTCCATACCAAAAAAAAAAAAAAAAGTTACTTTCTCCCATGGGAAACTAAAGATAAGCTTGTTCATCAAAAGAAGAAAAAGATAAAAAGATAAAAAGATAAAAAGATAAGCTTGTTTAATCACCTCTTGCTATATTCAATGAATTAGTTGCAGAACTCTCTTCTTTTGTACTTCTATATGGTTTGTTTAGTATTATCACTATTTTGTTTTTAATAATTACAGATTCAACCCTAATTTCAAGAAATATCATTGATTTGTGCACCGATTGCTCAATTTGAATTTGTATTTTAGAGTCACAGACACTTAAAATCCATTTAGATTGTATGTTCAAATTCATAATTCAACTAGTCAATTCAAATATTTGCTGGAAAAAAAAAAAAAAACTGTAGAACAAAAATGGGAAAAGTTAATTTAAAATATGATGCCAAACGAGAGCTTAGTAATCATTTGTTTAAGTCTTCCCCTTCCAAGCCAGTACTCTGCCTCGTAAAACCTGCTATTAAAATACTTGTGTCTATCCAACCAATAGGTTTATATGCCACATCATCTAAACTAAGATTATTAGTTTATTATTTATTTTTTAACTTGGGGTGAAATTGAGTGTGAAATTACTACTAGATTATACGCGTAATCATAATTAAGATTACTTTGTTTATTGTAACTATATTGTAAAATTAACAGTTTTAAATTTTAGATGATGCAACATATTCTCTCTTTTATTTTTTCCTCAGAAAAAAAGAAGGGAAAAAGCTAATATTATGGAACTTTTTTTTTTTTTTTTTTTTAAATGCGACATGGTTAGACATGAGATAAATATCAAAATTCGAAGGAATATGTTCTTTTGGTACTACCAAATTGGTTGAGCTTGGCTCAAGCCGGCTGTGTCATGAAATGTATTTTCTGTTTTGTTTTTTGTTTTTGTTTTTGTAAAATGTAGTCTTGAAATGGTTGAATTGTTCATATTTCCCACACGTTTTGTACTTGCTAGGCCTACCAAGAGTCAAAGACACTTGCGGAGAAAGAGCTATTGAACTTGGGGAAGAAAATTGGTGGCCAATTGGAGGTGGTAACCCTTGCCTGTGGCCTCGTCGGAGGGGATACACTTTTACCTTACACGCCGGTTAGCACGGGATTGTTTGTTTCTCAGCTCACAAACAATGAAGGCTATTACAACTCTCTCAAGTACTTAGAGGAATTGATTGGGAAAGTGCCTATAATCCACATTGATGATGTGTGCGACGCCCATATTTTCTGCGCGGAGACTCCTTCCGTCTGCGGTAGATTCTTATGCTCTAGCGCTTACATCTCATGTGTAGAAATTGCTAGCTGTTATCAGCAACACTATCCACAAATTCATGTGAAGAAAGAGTGAGTAACTGACCTTTAAATTGTACCCTTTTTTTTTTTTTTTTTTTTTTTTTTTTCATTTTCATGAAAGTTGTTTGTAGCCATCACATTTCTAATTCCGCAAAAGCTACCATTTCAGGTACTTATTAGAGGGGCCAAAGAGGAAAATAGAGTTGGATTCCTCAAAGCTTATTGAGAAGGGCTTTGTATACAAGTATGATACCAAGATGATATTGGATGATAGCATTAGTTGTGCGAGGAAATTTGGTGATCTTTAGTAATCTAAAATGTTAATCTTAGTTTATTTCTTTTCTTTTTTCGTTTTGTTTTTGTTTTTTTTTTTTTTCCGTTCTCTTTTGTTAAACTTGCTGTTTTGTACTTCAAGCTTTGTAACATGTTTGATATATTCAGAGATTGTGATTTATAAACTTAATTTGTTAATTAAATAGCGACCTCCCTTGTGGGGGTTTTTTTTTTTTTTTTTTGGGTAAGAAAGAGAATGTGTGTTATTAGCGTTAGTGGCACCAATATTAATATATTTACCACGGGGACTCCACTCTGCGCATGGTAGAAATGGAGGTGGAATGATAACAAAGTTTGTTCCCCAAATTAGAATCGGGGCAAGAATGAAGAAAGAACCCCTACCCTGCCTCTACCATGATATATATATATATATATATATATGTTATTTTTGTATGTTCATATATATCCATATTCACTTTTAAACTAAATTAGATTGGTTTAGTAAACAAAAGGCTAAGTACTAACTACATTATAATAGAAAAGAAGGTAAGAGAAAAGGTTATTTATTACTACTTAGTAATCTTAGTTAGCTTATTAATTCGAGTTAGTATGTGTCATTGAATGTTCTAGTTTTCAGATTTTGATATATTTTAATAAGACATTTTTGTGAATTCATTGTTAAGATTTAGTTTGTGTATGTTAAGAATTTCATTTGTTTTGTGAAACTTTGATTTTGGACTCTAAGTTATGATGAATCTAATATTTTCCTGTCTTATTTTAAGTTCTAAATTATTTTTTTTCACGTGCATAATTTTATTAAATAAGAAATGTGACGTGTATGAGAAGATAGCTCCTTTAACATGCCAGATCCCAATCCGTCCTTTCTTAGGTAAGGGTGGGGATGGTTTTGTGGTAAGAGGATGGGGATGTGAAAGAATTTTCCATCCCGTCCTGCTCTGTTGTCATCCGTATTCAAGAGATTTCCATAGCAACTCCTACTCCCCCCCCGGTCTACATTGAAATCAACCCCGGTTTCACCCGCAAGAGATTTTGTAGTGCGTCTCATAGCTGCCTTCCTCCCCCAGTCTCCGTTGACAGCCCCTCAAGAGATGGTCGTCGCTGTGCCCCTCCCTCGATCTCCATCGACAAACCTTACAAGTATTTCCGCCAACTTTTCTGCCCTTCCGCGCAATGTTGTGTCTGGGCGACTCATGCTTGTCACACTGTACCACCACACCAGTGATCACTTGAAATTTACAGAGGTGAAACAGAGTGACTTAAGCATATATTATAAAGTTTTAATGGCAATTCATTTGTTTATATATATATATATATATATATTAATGTATTAGATACTAATATTTAACAAGCACATATTTATATATTTGGTTGAAAGTGTATTTCTCATTCACAAATCGATCTTTTTGTTTTTGCTGCTTCAATCCTAGGACACGGTCAAACACGAATAATATAATACGTTATCTAACGACCATTTTGTAGTCGCGTACAAATTTATATGCGCCTTTAACTTTATAGTGAAATTAAAAAATTAAAATAAAAAACATATATTTAATTTGGTATGTCTCCAGCTGTTGGAATCGTTATTATTCTAATTCTTGCTTTGGTTCTCTCTTGCTAATCTTTGTCTCTTCAAATATGTCCAAATGAATATCACCAAACTTTTATCGGTCGAGGTGGTACATTATTTGGCGTATGTTTTGACATCTAAATCATACCAAAACTTAGTCGGAGCCCTTCTTTGTGGTTCTCTCATGATATCTCTTCATATAATAACTAAACAGATTTTGATGACCTGTTAAACTCATGTCTTTCTGTTTACATATATGGAAAATATATATATATATATATATATATATATAGTTAATGTCTAGTCGGCAGTACACAGCCACGGAGCTAACGTATGCCTCGTGGGACTCGAACCCCCACTCAATTTTTTTTATAGCATATTTATCTAAGTATTGATTAATATTAATATATATGGTCTCCACTAAATTAAAAGTTAATCTTCTAGCCCTTTTAAACATATCAAGCCCAAATAGATTAAAGAGAAAATTAGTCGTCCAAATTTCCACAAAAAAAAAAAAAGAAAAGGTCGTCCACAATATTTCACTTACGAGAGAAGGTTATAGCCTGTCATCACTTTTCATTTAACCTTTGATACATACCAATTTTATAAAGGAAAAAAGTCCATATAATATCCAAACAATAGGGATGGCAATGAAGTGAGTGAGGATATGTTTGCTTCCTTCACTTTTATACACATCCATTTTTTTACCACCCAATTTAAATGGTTGCGGGGACGGAAAATCTCTGTACTATACACATTTCTCTGTTAAGAATTTTACGGAAAAAAAAAAAAACTCAAAAACAAATTCCACTAAGATTTTCATAAAATTTTTAACAAGATAAGTAAAAATAAAAAATAAAAAATTATATTGTGAAACAAAGAAAATAAAACTAGAAATAATAACAAGAAAAGTAGAGAAAGACATAAGAGAATGAGAGAAAGATATCTATTTCTTGGCTTGGGTTATACATGTCTCCCAAAGCCTCTATTTATAGGTTTAACACACCCATAGGTTACAAGAAAAAAGAAAAGATGAAGTAATTGGGGCCTTAAAATCATCCCCATTCCAGCTTAAAAATTGGCGAGGATGGTAGTGGGGATTTCTCATTGGAGGAGCCTTCTCCATACCCGCTCCATTCCTCATTTAATGTAATAATGAATTTTGAAAATTACACCCTTAGTTAAAAAAAATCAAAATTCACATAAATTAAAACCAAAATAAACAATTTCATAAAAGAAATCAAATTTAAAATAAATATAAATTATATCTTAATAATGAAGTCACATAAATATCTTATAAAAAAAGTAAAATATATAAAAAAATTCGAAACAAAAATAATAAATAACATGTATAACTAACTAATATTAGTCGATTCAAGGTTATTAACTAATAATTAACTTTTTTTTGTTTCCTTCATTTTTTAGTGAAATAAAATTAGTTAGTAATAATGGCCCATTTAAAAAAAAAAATTAAAACAACCTAATAAATTTTCAAAATTTATCAAACACATTTATACATTACATAACGATATATGACATGTGTATACTGAGATTGGGGGCAGAGGTGGGGCAGGTGAGCTGCCTCTTTCCAATATAGTTACCGTTTTTCATCTTACGACTCTTTGGGAGAAAAATATTACGAGACAATCTTGAACAGATATGGAAGATGACGAAGATACTTCTGAAGATGAAAGGCTTGAAGCAAAATATGCTATAATGGTCAACAATCACGCTTGCTCGGAAATTGATAGAAATTGTAGCTTCTAGTTCTTGGGATATATTGGCAGAGCTAGACATTAAATAAATTAATTAATTAAAAAAAAAAACTGAGAAGCAGTCCAAAAAGAACACGTCATCTTACCAATTTAGGGCTTATATAGAAAAAAGGTTTTGAAATGATGGTTTCTTTTTTCCCCTTTTTAGATGCTTTAACTAGGTTATTTTATTTTATTTTTCTTTTTTATTTCTAATTTGTAGGCTCTTGATTTTTCTCTCTCTTTTAATAAAGTTTTTTTATTATAATAAAAAAATCATCACTGATAAAAATTCGTGATTTCATCATTCAACAATGGCCTAGATTTACATATATTTAGTTATTTACTCGTACGTTTTTTATTTTTATTTTTTAGGGAAATTTCATATTACAAGAAATAAAATATATAAAACAAAAATAGCCCCAAATAAAAAGGAATTCGACCTTGAATCAAAGACTGGATCCACCAGTAAAGACCAATATAGCACATAAGTGAATACAAGTACCAAACTCAAACGGGGGAAACCTCGCTCGACACATAAATTTCGAGCTTCACCATTGCTTGCTAAACAACACCAAAACAGTTTATGGACTAGCCCAGTCAACCGAAACCAATCCTCACGTAACGAGAGCACTCACACCACATCATTTGATAACAGATGGATGGGAGACACAAGCAGAGGGCATTGCCTCCATTATTACCGTAGTAAAAATGCCAGAGTAAATTAAAAAAACACACCAGAGGAAAAAAAAAAAAAAAAACATCAGCACCTTTATTAAAACAAAACAAAAGAAAGATCCACCAGTAGCACGCCATTGGCCGTCAAACGGAAGCCATATCTGAGCAGAGCCATTCTAGACGGAGAACCCAACTCAAAGACAGGTTAGATTCGCCCCAACAGATATGCTGCTCCTCACATAGCCACCATCACGAGAAAGTCGATGTCGAGACGAGTCCAAGGACTAAACTTCAACGCCGGAAACCCGGCAACACGCCCAGAAGCTGTGCCAAAGCTCCGGCCAAACACTGCAACATTTTTTCGTATTCAGAGAGAGATCTTATTTACTCATACTTGATGGCATTATTATGGTAGAAATCTAATTATTTTACTGTTTCTTTTCTCTTTCTATATATATACAGCATGATTTTGGGCGTGTTTGGCCAAACTTTGTAAAAACTATTTTTCGGTTTTCTTGAGTAAAAAAATTGTTTCTAAAAATGTTTGGAAGAGTTTTACTTTCTAGAAGAACTTCTAATCAAAACTAAAAATATGTGATTTCTCAAAAAAAAAAAAAAAAAAAAAAAAACTTTTATGGATTGACTTTCATACTCATTAAGAATTTTATCAAAAGACATCACTCTAACATTTATATTGCTTATAAGAAAATTTAAAACTACTAATGTCCCACTAAGCACTTTCGAATATATTCTTCGAAAGACTTACTAAAAAATCAAAATTTTTACTTCTCTTTTTTCACATATTACCAAAAGAAAAGGCAAAAAACCAAGTCATTGACTTTTCTTTTTAACCTATACGTTGTTGTCAAAAGCATAATCATGAGGATTTCTCACTTTCTTTGAAATGGTAATCCGATCTAATTCAATGGTTCTTGAATTCAATAATACCTTAGTTTCTTGACCAAGATATCATAAGATAATATATTTTATAGAAACCATGAGGCTCACATGATTACAGATGCTTTTCAATTGCATGATCAAATTCAAATTTTAAATTTGATTCAAATTGATCAGATACTCAAGATATCTAAGCCTCAGTTTGGAGGAACCATCCGAATTATAACATTTAAAAGAAAAGATTTAAATTAAAACATTTGAATAGAAACATTTCAATTATTATTTAATTTGGCGTTTGGATATTAACATTTAGTTAATTTATTAAACATAAACATTTGAATTTATATACATAATGTCAAACAGGCATCCAAATACTTTAGGCTCCGTTTGGAATACATGTTTGAGATGAAATTTTTATGTTGAAATTAGTTGATTTTTTTAAAAACTAGTTATAATTGTTATTAATTTTTCAGAAAAAGATAATAACTGAGATGAAAAACTTAGGTTCCAACCGATAATCCAAATGCATGCTTATTTCAAATGTGAAAAGTCCAAACACACATTTAAATGAGCCATCCAAATGAAATGATCTAAATTGATGCAAATAATTACCCAAACAGCGAATAAGTATTTTTTTTATTTCTCAGAAATGCCGAATGAAATGAAGATTTAATATATGGAATGACGTATAGTGGTTGAAGTATTCTTTACTTTGGAGTTTGGAAAGTAGAAGAAATATTATGGCGAAACTTTCGGCAAAAATGCAGCTTTCACTCGCTAAATTTCAAGGACTAGGAAACAAAGAAAGACTTAGACAAACACGAAAAAAAATAAAAATATCAATCATAAAAAAAAGAAACCAACTACGTTGGGGCTCTATATGCCGACCCACAAACAAATTATAATATGTATAGTCGAGAGTCAGACTCAGAAGTAAGAACAAAGGCTGAGAACAAGGGATTTTTTGTCTTTAACTCTAGTTCTATACATCTAAATTTTAAGATCAATCAAGAATATTTCAATAAGATCGTTTTGGTGCGTCTGCCAGAATATATATATATATATATATATAATGACTCTTATTCATTAAAAATAAATGAAAACATCTCAAGATCTTACCAAAACTTTGTCTCCACCTGCTGAACTAGTCCTAATGAGTATCGGGTATGCATGTGTTAACCTATCTTTGACTAGATATTATTAAATACTAATCAGCATTACACAAAGTAGCCCGTTTAACATACTTATTCCACCCCACCCCCCTTTTATTAATTTATTTTTTTACAATATAAAGATGTTTTTTGATGTGGAAAGGGATCATTATTACACATTGGGCATTATGGAGAAGAGTAATGGCTGCAAAGTATGCGTGACTGGAGGTGCAGGCTATATTGGCTCTTGGCTCGTCAAGAAGCTTTTAGACAAAGGATACACTGTCCACGCAACTCTTAGGAACTTGGGTACATTAGTTCTCTCATTTTTTTGCTCTCTACTTTCTTTTTATAATTTAATATTTCATGTTCTTATAATTATTAAAACAACATCAAGCAATAATTTTTCTGTTTTGATAATCTCAGATGATGTGTCCAAAGTGAACCTGCTGAAGAGCTTTCCGGGCGCGGATGAAAGATTGGCGTTGTTCAAAGCCGACATGTACAAACCGGATGAGTTTGAGAGTGCGATTCAAGGCTGCAAATTCGTATTCCATGTCGCAACTCCCCTTCAACATACTGAGGGCTCCCAGGTTTGCTCCTTCATTAGGTCCTTTACTAATAAGTGGTAACATCTATGTAGTTTATTTTTTTATTTTTTTATTTTTTATTTTTTTTAGAGAAACAAATTTCTATGCACTTTTTTTTTTTTTTTTTTTTCAATACACAAAACAAAACATATTATAGTGTTTTCAAACATGTCGGCGACTTTACCAAAAAAATAAAACAATTCTCTTTACAAACAATCAAAAATCTTTTAGGCCCTGTTTGGTTGGAGGGATTTAGAGAGGTGGATGGATGGAAAATGTGAAGAATAGTGAGGATTATAAAAATCCTTCAAAGTTGTTTGGTAACAGAGAAGGAGATCAGTACTTGAAAAATGATGATGTATTTACTAATTACCCATTTTCAAAATTTGAGAATAGTCTTTTTAAACCAATTTGGTGGATGCGGATGGAGATTCTCCGTTCACCTTTCCTCTCCCTCCAACCAAATAGTAGATTGCACCTACCTTTCCACCCCTCTGCCTCCCGTCCATCTCTCCCTCCAATCAAACCGACCCTTAATTGATTCTGCGTATGTGACGTGGTTATCTCTCTCTTATATGACTGAAATCAAGTACAAGAGCACGACTGAAGCTACTATTGCTGCGGCAAAGAGCATAGCTATGTCGTGTGTAAGGTCGGGGACAGTGAGGCGATTAATCTACACTGCCACTGTTATTGCTGCATCTCCGATCAAAGGCGATGGAAGTGGTTTCAAGGACATCATGGATGAAACGTGTTGGACACCTTTGAATCTCTCTATTCCTTACAGTAATAATTTTATTAAGGTAACTAATTACTATTCTATCCTTTCTTTTAACATCCCAACTAGATTGTCACCGCTATTTTATCCTTCTTAAGACTACCTTCAGACACTGTTAATATATATATATATATATATATATATAATGTCTCATATTGTTCTATACTAGGACTACCAAGATTCAAAGACACTGGCGGAAAAAGAGATATTGAGCTTTGCTAACAGAAATGATGCTCCACTGGAGGTTGTAACCCTAGGCAGTGGCCTTGTTGGAGGGGATACACTTCTATCTTTCACACCCCGGTAGCGTGGCAGTGTTGGTTTGTCAGCTCACAAATGACACGATACGTTACGGTTCAATCAAGTACATCGAGGAATTGCTTGGAAAAATACCAATTGTACACGTACAAGATATTTGTGAAGCACATATCTTTTGTATGGAGAATCCTTCTATATCTGGTCGATTCCTATGCGCAAACTCGTACGTCTCGTGTGCAGAAATCGCTAGTTATTACCAAGAACATTATCCTCACCTTCATGTCAAGAACGAGTAAGTGATTGATAATTATGTGGTGTTTGTTTTTTGAAATATATTATTTTTCTGAATTGCAGATCAACATATGTGTGTGTGTGTGTGTGTGTGTATATAGTTCTCACATTGCTTGGAATGATTTGGTTTGCATGATTTTAGGTACTTGGAGGGGCCAAAGAGAAAAATAGAGTTGGATTTCTCGAAGTTAATTCAAAAGGGTTTCGTTTACAAACATGATACCAAGATGATACTGGATGATTGTGTCAGTTGTGCAAGGAGAATAGGTGATCTCTAATGAATAATTGTCGATTTACTTCTTTTTTTTTTTTTCTTTTTCTTTTCCTGTAATAAGAATCTGTAAGAGGGAAAAAGTTGATTTGTTTAAGTATCCATTATCAGTATGGGTTTCGTTCTATTCTGAGATTAATCTAGCGAGCTAGCATGCAAATAAATAAATAAATAAAGATATAGGGATCATGGTATAGTCACGGTCTACTTCAGGATGCTACATTTGATTACCATACTAATGGCGTTATATCTCATGATTATTATGTGATCTTCATTTTCTTGCTTCATCAACCATGGTTGACTCGAGATGATATACAGACGGTGGAGATTGAGGGACAAAATCTACTCTCAACCAGATCTAATTTTTTGTTTTGGATTATCGGAAGTTAGTATGCATGGAAGTTAGCTTTTATTGGGAGATCATTTCTAAAACACATTTAAATGAACTTGTAACGGCCTGCATGATGTGACCATATACTTACTTAACTTGAAGACTTAATCTGCGGAACTTTCTATTTATTATTATTTTTTATAACTTAAACCGTTCTAGTTAACATTTTGTATATCCATCACTTTATTATGATTGGTCTTTTTTTTTTTTTTCTCAATATTTCAATTTGATTGGCTTTCTACTTTAATTTAGGATTGCCATTCACAACACTCAATTTAATTAAGCCTTTTTCACAATACTTAAATCTAATTGGCCAATTCTTACTTTCTTGAATTACTACCCAATTTAATTTCCATTATTCTCAGATATACATACATACATATATATATATATATATATATATATTGTTCAACAATAGATAACATGTACGGGTGAACCATAAAGTTTCACTTCCAACACAATATCGTTCTTCTATATGGGAAGAAGAACGTATGAGGTGCATATTTGAGAATGTTCTTTAACTTTTTTAAAATGTAATTTTGGTGTTTTGGATTCACAATGCTCTCATATCAAAAGAATGATTTGGCGACAGAAGTTTTCGTTCTGGAGGATTTCAATCCGAAGACGGTGGTTGTCCAGCCTCCGTCTTCTGTTTGTTGTGATTATGGGTTTGGGTTGGATTGGTTCAAAATTACCTTTTATTGTTTAGCATTCAAAAAATGTTCTGTTGGGTACTAGTATTTGAGATTTATACATCATGTTGAGAATTTTTCGATACCCAATTAATAATTCTTGATTGATGATTAAATGGTTTGCAAATTGCATGTCAACTTAGATACAAGATCTTTGTTAAAAACCCCTAATGTTCTTTCTGTAGGGGATAAGGGAGATGTTGCTTTACATACTAGACAGGGACTTTTTGCATATATATAAGTCAAAATTGACACACCATATCAAATATAACCTCCATTCTAATTATCTTTTTATATTTATTTTTTTTAATTCAATTTTTAAACAAAAAGACCTCAACTATCTTCAAATTAAAAAAAAAAAAAAAAGCATAGATCTGTCACCAAAACACCCAAATACCTACCGTACCCTCCCCTCCCCTCCCCTCCCCTTGCCTTCTCTGTCTCTCATCCCACAAACTCTCTCTCTCGCCGAAAAAATCCCCCTCTGAAGCTCAGCTCAGCTCCTCGCCGAACCACCCCTCCTCGCCGAAAAGAAGCTCCTCGCCGCTCCTCGCCGAAAAAAGAAGCTCCCCCACTGCTCCCTCGCCGAAAAAGAAAGCCCCCCCACTGAAGCTCCCGCCGAAAAAAAAAGCCCCTCCCTCTACTCCCTCGCCGGAAAAGAAAGCCCCCCACTGAAGCTCCCGCCGAAAAAAGAAGCCCCTCCCACTGCTCCCTCGCCGAAAAAGAAAGCCCCCTGAAGCTCCCTCGCCGAACCCAAAAAACCCACTACCTCGCCAAAGAAAAAGCCCCTCGAAAAAGAAGGGAGCCCCCCACAGAACCCCCCACAGAAGCAACAAAGAGTACTACAAAGGTTCTCCCTCCCGACCTCACTATCAAAGTACGCTTCCCTTTCCTTTTTTTTGTTTTTTGTTTTTTGTTTTTTGTTTTTTAGGGGAAATGAAGCCCTTCCGATTGATTGCTTAAGGTTTGATTGATAACATGATTCCTTTGTTCGTTTTCGGAAGATTTTGGAAGCATTATTGATAATCAATCTAACTCTGTTCTGTGGCTCAAGTTATGATTCCCAATCAAAATGGCCAGCTCTTGATGGTTATTCAGATACATTATCAAGGCAATATCTGTGTATATATTGAAAATCTAGTGTAAATAGTCTTATATGTTTTGATATATTTCTGGTGTCGTGTACTTTAATAGATACTCTAGTCTGGAGAGAGCTGAACACTTCGGGCCATTTATTGACCCCTCGTGCTGGTCACTCAACTATTGCTTTCGGCAAGAAGTTATTTGTTTTTGGGGGATTTACAGATGCCCAAAATCTGTACAACGACTTGTACATGCTACCGAACCCTTTTCTATCTTATCAGATATATTAACACCCTTTGCCTAAAACCAAAATATTTAAATAAAAAAAAATTTATTTGTCTTCAGCTTTCAGCGTATAGCTTCTATAGCATTTGCCATTAGACTGAAAAACAGATAAAAAACGTAGTCCCCATTTGGATCTATGCTTCAAACATACTGTTGTCTGTGTATAGCATTTTTTTCTTTTAATCCGGCAAATAGCATTTATAAGTTGTCTGTGTTGGCGAATTCCCCAACTCTGCCGTTGTTGAGGGTTGATTTGCACATCATGTTTTTGTTATGTTTTGTTGGCTGCTCTTTACATGGAATGTACTCTAAAAATGATAGTTATATGTTGGTTTTGTCATTTGTGTGTGATATGGTTTTCTTCCTTTAAAGATTATGTTCGTTCTGACAGAAAATATGAACTCTTCTTCATAGGTGTTTCAACTCTGCCATTCTTCAAACGTTTTTCTACAATGTCTTCTTTCACTAAAATTTAAAATTTCAGTTTGAAAAGTGAGTTTAAAACAGAGAAACAAACGGATGCTAAAAACTAAAAAGGTCATGAAGGAAGTTTATAAAATCTTGCAAAATTTCCAAATACAACAGCAAAAGTTTTTGTATAGCAAAGCAAAATAAAGCTTCAGTTTTTATAAGTCCTCCCTCTCCCTCTCTCTCTCTCTCTATATATATATATATATAAACATATATAAATATATATCAAATCAAAACACTGAAACCAAATATAAAAAGAAACCCCTGAAGAAGTCTGGCCTCTCTCATTCACAAAACCAGAAAAACCAAGAGATCCATAAGATGATAAGAAAAACTCTTTTATAATGACATTAGAAAATTACAAGAGAAATATACAAAATGTAAAGAATGAATGATTACCTCCATGACCAGAAAGCCAACGACCTCAACAAAGAAGAAAAAAAGCGAAGAAGAAGAACAGATTAAATGATATGATGATGATGGTCACAAGAAATCCAAATAGTGGGCCTAAAAGAGAGAAAAAAAAAAAATTTAATAAAAGTGTTTTGAGAAGACCTAAGTAGTAAAATTTGTTTGTTTGTTATCTTTTGGATACTGATACGAGCTCAAGTAGTGCTTACTAGTATTTAGTGCATTAGAATATGTAGTAGTGTGAAAATTTGATCGGGAAAGTTGGAGGAATATCTATAGCATCATAAGGTGTTCTTTTTCTTTATTCTGCTATATGGATCGTTGCAAATTTAGCTTGTCCTAATTGGGTGATGGGCTATATGTCAATTATTTTTAGTTTGTCGAACATGAACAGCCCTTAGAATCAATTGTCTACTACTTTATTATTATTATTGTTTTTTTTTGTTTGTTTGTGATATTACAAGTGAATCATTTGAGAAACAACCAAAGGACATCTTGTAAAGTGTAACGGCGGGCAACATTAAAACTCCGCAAATGAAGACAATTTTTTAAAAGAAATTTGTTTATATATACTTAAATTTGTTTTATCATTTTCGTTTCTAGCTATGGCACGAAGCCGGACGTCATCGGAATACTCTTCTCGTCCTACCCAACGACTGCGATATTTAGAACCATCGCAGATGGGCTCGGAAAATGACTCTGAAGGAGTCAGTAGAACCTATTCCCAAGCTGATGGCAACACGTCTCCTCAATCGACGTCAGTCTCAATACCAAGGGTAAGATATCATTGGAAGATAAAGCAGTCAAAGTTTTTTTTTTTTTTTTTTTTTGGCACATTCAAAACAATTACATTAGTTAACAAGATAAAGCAAACAATTACATTTATTTATATGTGATTTTATGTAAATGTAGGTTTTGGATCTCCCATCACCCATTTTGAAATTGAATCTGGATCAAGTCAATTTCAAAAGAAAAATTACCATCAAGAACTTATTGAAGGATGCTGTCGATACTGTGATCAAAGCCTTACAGGACCACCCTAATGGCATAGAGTGGTTTAAGAAGTCTCAATTTGGCCACCTATTCGATATTACAGACCACATCAAAATAACTTTAACCCCGTTATGAATGTTACTGTCCCGAGCAGTGGTTACACAAAAGAGTTATGAAATGTTGTTTGTTTTGAATGGCATCCCCATTAGGTACTCGCTCATGGAGCATGCACTTATAAGTGGCCTTAATTGTTCTGCTTATCCCGAAGATCCTTGTCATACAGGAGACGAATTTAGAAAAAGGGTCTTTGGTGGAAAGAAAAAGATCTCGCAGAATGATGTTAAGGACTACTTGGAAGGTATGGCCATCCCTTCCGAGGAGAATGAGAGCAACAGAAGGAGGCGCGCTAACGAAATCATAGAAAGAGAAAAAGAGAGATCGGTCCTTATAAATGATAAGTTGAAGTTGGTTGTTCTCTATTTTTTATGTGCGGTCCTCCGTGGTCCAGAAAAACCCCATCACCAAATTGATGACAACATGTTTAAAATGATTGAAGACCTGGATTGGTGTGTCAATTACCCATGGGGAAGAAAGTCATACCAATTTTTGATGACTCAGGTCCAGAAGTTAGACATACGAGCAAAATGTAAAGACGCTCGTGAGAAAACTTTGGCAAGATGGAATAATCATGCGTTCATACTACCATTGATGATATGTAAATTTTATTTTATTGTTGATTCTTACGCTTCATTTGTTTTAAAATATTTGCAAACTAATATTTGTTATTGCTCATTATTATAGCTTCTACCATTTGAGTGTATTCCTGCCCTGACTCCAACGTATGCTGAGATTAGAGAAGACGTGCAAGGACCGGTGTCAAGAATTTGTCGATGGAAAACAAAGTTTCATCGACAACCATCTTTGGATCAAATTCTTCGTGCAGTTGGGGAAAGCACGGTTGGTCTTTTGTTTTGTTTTATTTTATATTATGTAGATACATCTTTATTTCTCGGTTACTAATTTGAAGTTCCTAAATTACAGAATATAAATAGCATACTTGTCCCAACCTTGGCGGAGCAGAAAGCCAACCACATGATTGGGTTTGTTCCTTATGATGATGATTCCGACGCCATTGTGGACAATTGGGCAACCATTCTAGAGTCGGGAAGAAGCATATTTTGGGAGGATTATTATATGCTGATCTAGAAGGCCGACGCAACTTCCTTGTAACTGAGAGAGTTCAAGGAAGAGATAGAGAGAATCCTGAAGATATCATACATGAGCAGCATACAAGTCAAGAGGGCGCCACTGCAGCAGAGCAAACCAGGCATCTGCCGTCAACCCCTACTGTCAACGAGTCATGCTGACAATTCGATGGTGCTACATGAGCTTCAAGCTCTAAAGCAAACTTTTCAGCAAACAATAGAGAAGATGTCCACCAACCATGAATCTCGGTTTTTACAATTAGAGAGATTGATAACCGAGAATGGTAATCGCGTTGATATGCTGACAAACATTATGTCAAGATTTGTTCAGCAACAATCAGAGACTTGGAAAGGTGGAGATCGAGGTGAGAGCAGTGGAGGTATAGGTGAGAATAGTAGAGGTGTTGATGTTAGGCTTAATGCCGGTGGTGATAATGAGGCTCATGATGATATATATGCACCGACAGATGTTGGTTTTGGAACTGAAATCAGTGCAGAAAGAGACATTGAAGATTCTCCCCTCAATGAAATCTTTTATCAGACTTCGACTTGTTCGAGTGATAAGGATTGTGAGGAAGCTATTTTAGAAGTTGGGCAACAAAAGAGACGACTTGAAAGACATCTAAAGAAGTCAAAATATAAGAGAACTCCATACACCGACCCTGGTCCAAGGAAGATGATGTTTCGTAAAGGGTCGATAAAAGAATTCGATCAATTGCACCTACCGGACGATATGCGAAAATCATTCGAGGACTACAAGAATTCAGTTCCGAAGCCCCCATTTACTTCAGGTCTTGGGATAACAAGAGCGCGTGACTTCTTTGATCAGATATTAACCGAGCACTTTTGGCTTTTAAGCGATGTAAGTGATTCTCTACTAAAAAACACTATATCTAAGCTTTTTTTTTTTTTTTTTTTAATATGGATTTCTTTTATGTCTAACATATTGGACTCATACTACAACTTTTTTTTTGTAGCACATTGAAGAAGTCATGTACGGAATCCGGAAAAAACAGTCCAAGTATCGAGATGTCATCAATCAAGACGTCATCATTTTGGATGATATCTTCAGCCAATTATTGGTGATGAATGCCAATGAAGATGGTATCATATATGACGCTTTGATGACATACATGAAAGGCGACAACCCGAAGATGGGAAAATGTTGGAATGGTGCGAAGGCACTTTACTTCACGTATAATCTATACGACATATTGGACACCAACGTCGCCGAAAAAGAACGAGGAAAACATTGGGTTTTGATGAAGGTTGATTTGATAACTACAGAACTGGTGGTTTTTTATTGCAGTTGGAAATTCACCGAAAAAGTAAAGCTCGATAGATTTATGTAGCCCGTGCAGAAGATGATTCCGTTACTGCTTCAAAAATCCGGATATTTCAGCCACCTAGATCCTTCACCATGGCCCTATAGGCGTCCAATCAAACATCTGCAAAAAGAAAAATCGTAAGTGTACTTCAAATGTTTTAATTTTTTTTATTTTTTTTTTGTCATTTATAATTACAAACACTAACAAATATTTTGTTTAACACATGGGAGATTGTGCCGTATATACCATCAAATATATCGAGTTCGATATGCAGGGGCAGAATTTTGAGTTAATAAATAATGCGACGATCAAATTTTATAGAGAGAAGATGGCAATTAATATTTATCATAACGATTAAGTTCCTTAAACAATAGGAAGACTTTTGTGTATAAACAAATATTTTTTAATTTTCAAAATTTTTCTGATACACAGCTCGTTCATGATATTCCAGGCATTTAACAAAGCATTTTTTTAGTCAAGTACAATGTTTGGTCCATCATTAAAGCGCAAAGGACAAAAAAACATGTTCCCCTTTATACTGAAGCACCTAATAGTAGTAGAAGGATCCAAAATGATGCTAAATAAGCCAAGCAACGTTATTAAGCATCCAAAAAAAAAAAAAAACCTTGCCAATAGATGGACCTTAACTTCTAAATCAGCAAGCTCTAGCAAAATGACACTAAAAAAATGAGACAGCAATGGTAAAACACGATAAATACTTGAGTACGAATAATCATAATAGTAAACAAAACAATTACTTTGATTTATTTATTTATTTTTAATGTAAATAAAGTAGAAGAAATTGTTGAATTCTATGTTTAGCAGAAATCAAGTACTCAAATAAATAATTCTTGTTCATTCATCTATAGCTCAAACAAGAACACTCTAAACAATCTTGCATGATAACATGTTAAAGATTCAACTTTGCAGTCATCTTCATGCATTTACCCGTACGCTGTTCTTCATTTTCAATGCTTGTACTGAATCAGTACCAGAAAAAAAAAAATACCTTGCCAATAGATGGACCTTAACTTCTAAATCAGCAAGCTCTAGCAAAATGACACTAAAAAAATGAGACAGCGAGCAAATTTGCTCGCTTTTCCGGACAGGGTTTTCCGGACCGGTCCGGAAAAACAGCGAGCAAATTTGCTCGCTTTTCCAGACCGGGTTTTCCGGACCGTCCTGCCCGGGATCGGTCCGGAAAAATAGCGAGCACTTGTGCTCGTTGGTCCGGACCGGACCGGGTTGTCTGGACCGGCCTGACCGGTCCCGGTCAGGGCGGTCCGGAAAATCAGCAAGCACTTGTGCTCTGGCTCGCTGGTCCGGATCGGACCGGGTTGTCCGGACCGGCCTGGGCGGTACCGGTCAGGCCGGTCCGGAAAACCAGCGAGCATACTGCTCGCTTGTCCAAACCGTACCGGGTTGTCCGGATCGGAGAATACGCCGGTCCGGAGAAAATTTTTCCGGTCATGCCGGTTCGTAAAACCCAAAAGGTGTGTTGATAAAAAAAAAACATAGGAGTACATGCCGGTCTGGAAAACCCAAAAGGTGTGTTGAAAAAAAAAAAAACAAAGGAAAACACGCCGGTCCGAAAAAACCAAGAAGGTGTTGTGATCAAAAAAACAAAGTTGAACACCCCGGTCCGGAGAAATTATTTCCTAACCGGTCAGAAAAAAAAAATACCAAAGTAATACTTTGGTGTGGTGAACGAAAATACAAAGAATATCACACCGGTCCGGATAAATCCATCAGTAATTGACTTTTAAATTAGTGATTGACACCATTTAATATTATTATAATTTTGTAAAGTGATATCAAAAAGTCGTGAAGTCATAAGTAATATTTTCAATTTATACTACGTCATATTAGGTAAGCGAGAAGATTGGTCTGTTCTTTCACTAAATATAATACATGAGTTACGAGCATAAAACCGATATTTTGATTTTGATAACTTTCATTAATTGACCATATAATCAAGCTGTTTGGCTCCATAATGGCGAGTGGACAGAGAAGAACGGTTAAGCCAACCAAGTTTTTTTTTTTTGTTTCTTTGTCTAATTGGTTATCAGTCTTTGCGATATTAAAAACCTTAACGGATCGGAGAAACTAAAAAAGAACACCCCGGATCGGATAAAACTTTTCCAAACAGGCATGAACGGTCCGGAAAACCAAAAAAGTATTTCTTTGGTGTGGTGATCGAGAAACCAAAAAATAACACCCCGGATCGGATAAAACTTTTTCGGAACGGCATGCCGGTCCAGAAAACCAGAAAAGTATTTCTTTGGTTTGGTGATCGTGAAACAAAAAAGAACACCCCGGATCGGATAAAACTTTTTCGGACCGGTCGAAAAACCAGAAAAGTATTTCCTTGGTGTAAGGATCGGAGAAACCAAAAAAGAACACCCCGGATTGGAGAAAACTTTTCCAGACCGGCATGACCGGAAAACCAGAAAAGTATTTCTTTAGTGTGGTGATCAAGAAACCAAAAAAGAACACCCTGGATTGGAGAAAACTTTTCCGGACCGGCCGAAAAACCAAAAAAGTATTTCCTTGGTGTAAGTATCGAGAAACCAAAAAAGAACATCCCGGATCGGATAAAACTTTTTCGGACCGGCATGACCGGCATGCCGGTCCAAAAAACCAGAAAAGTATTTTTTTGATGTGGTGATCGAGAAACCAAAAAAGAACACCCAGGATCGGATAAAACTTTTCCGGACCGGCATGACCGGCATGCCGATCCGGAAAACCAGAAAAGTATGTTTTTTGTGTGGTGATCGAGAAACCAAAAAAGAACACCCCGGATCGGATAAAACTTTTCCGGACCGGCATGCCGGTCCGGAAAATCAGAAAAATATGTTTTTGGTGTGGTGATCGAGAAACCAAAAAAGAACACCCCGGATCGGATAAAACTTTTCTGGACCGGCATGACCGGCATGCCGGTCCGAAAAACCAGAAAAGTATTTATTTGGTGTGGTGATCAAGAAACCAAAAAAATAACTCCGATCTGGAGAAAAATGGACCGGACCGGCATGACCGTCAAAAAACATGTTGACTTATTTTAATCAAACACCAACACTAAGGATCCTGTAAAAAACAATTAAAATAATTTCAGCGACTATAATATCCAAAATACAGTTTATCACGACAAACATAATTCAACTACTAATATAAGAGATGTAATCCAAAATCTATCATAAAAGTTAAAAATAAAACCACGATCATACAACATGAAAATCTCCTTCGATCAAATATATTCAAATGGGGGTTGTAAATTCTGGGCTCTCATGAGAAGTTGCTTGACATGATCGCTTGTTTTTGCCTTTCCGATATTCTCCAATAAAGGAAATCTGGTTTGTTGAAGCCTCCCATGTTTTTTTTGTGAAATCAGGAGGCAATACCTTCTCACTCCTTATGTCATCCGGGATAACCCACTCTGATGAGCTCGGGACAGGATAAATGGTTCGGACATAAGCCAATGCCCATACCTCCTTTAAATAGTATTTTGAGTATAAATCATGCATTTTGTCCTTACCCCCTGGGAATGCTGCAAGGGCATGGACACAAGGAATTTTGTCGATATCAAATACTTTACATGTGCAGGTTCCCTTTCCAAGATCAACCAAAAAACTGCCATCCGATCCTGTGACATAATACTTCAGTGTAGTACTGTTTAGTTCTTTCGCCGTCAAGATTGTGGACTCTTTGTATCTTGTATGCAATGTTTTCTCCACCATTGGAGTTAAGTATTGTGACGAAGATCCAAGACTCGACTCCTTACGGTGATTGTTGAACCATTCAGAGATTTTCTCTACAATTGAATCAATCAAGGGCAACAAATGATATGTTCTTGCCTTCTTTAACACACTGTTAATACTCTCGGCACCGTTGGTAGTCAGGATATTGTAATGTGATCCTGTGAAGTGACACCTAGCCCATTTTCTGACATCTACATGATCATCAAGATATTCTACGGCGGCAGGATATCTATTCTTTAGGTCATCATAGAGTCAGTTGAACTCGTGCTCAGAGTATGCCGCAGCGACTTTCATGAAAATACTTGCGACGGTATCTTTAATCTTGACCTGACCTGTACCCTTTCCGGCTCTAACACGAGATCCTCGGTGAACACGTGATTTGATATTTTGAAAGAGATGCCATGCACAAAACCCATAGTGAGACTTTTTATATACCTTTTCAACGGCATTGTGGATGCTTTGGTGCCTATCGGAAATTATGACTAGCTCTTCGTCATTGGGTATGAGCTCCTCAAGTTTCGTCATGAACCAGTTCCATGAGTTGTCATTCTCCGAGTCAACCACTCCCCAAGCAAGAGGATATTGATGGTAGTTGTCATCTTGGGCGGTGGCGATGATCATTGTTCCCTTGTATTTTGTCTTCAAAAACGTTCCATCAACCGCAATTACCTTTCTCATTGCTTTAAATCCCTCGATGCACGCGCCCAATGCAATGAAAAGGTACTTGAACCTTTGATCTTTGTCTACTTCCAAGTGTGTGACCGTGCCGGGGTTCATTAACTTTATCATGTGCAAATAGCTAAGAAGAATATCGAAACTAACCTCTGGTGCACCCCTAACATCACTTGCTGCTTTTCATTTGCCCCTCCAAGCTTTGAAGTAAGATATAGACACGCCACGATTTTTCATCATGTCTATCACTCTCTTCGGGGTAGGTGTCTCAAGCTGGCCTGGAAACTCCTTTTTTAACATATCTGAAACTAAATCTGCAGTTGCTTGTATGTTTCTTTTATCCACCGAACTAGCAGAGCAGGTATGAGTGTTGTAATATGTTCGGAGAGAGAAACGATCTGAGTTCGTGATCCTTATAGCTCGTAATGCCCACTTGCAATCTAGGACTGTACATTTCACCACAAATAACTTTGTCGTTGACTTGACTATTTTATAATCAAAACAAGCTTTCAACGAAGCATCGATTATCAAATTCTTCACCTCGTTCTTGCTTTCAAATTCCTGACCAACTGCAATACCCATATCATCATCGAAACTAAAAGACACAGAACTGTCATCTATTTCTAATGGTTCACAATGATCCATGACCGGGTTTATTTCTACGCATGAACGTTGTCGTTTTGGAGTTGGGGCAGATGTCGTTGTCTCCTGATTAGGGCGTTCCTCCAAGGTAGGCACGTCTAAAACATCACCTTCGTGGCCTGGTGCAGAAGCAGCATCATAGACCCTTGGTGGCTCCATGTTAACGTCGAAGTACTCATCTTGAATATTTCCATCATTTTCCACATTGCATCCTCCATCTCCTTCAACTTCAAGACAGTCTTTATCATTGTTATCACTACTTTCAACCTTTTTCATGAGCTCAACGTACAGCATACTTCTGCGGTGTGTCGTTTTACAAAAGTCTAAAAGATAAAACTTAGCATCAAAATCATCCAAAATGCTTGTAGGGCCTAACGATATTGTACACAAAGGAATGTAACTTATTTTTAATTCCGTACTTTTTTGGTCCACATGAAGCCTTTTAGATATGCAGTTAATAACTTCAGAATATTTCACCTTATCCGGATCATCTAATAATATTATGCTCTTGATTTTCTTATTCCTTCTGCACCATTCATATGACCCGTCATCTTTCTCTTTCCATTCTCCATCATATTGAAAATATATTACAATCTCGCTCATTTTCCTTCAAAATAAAAAAAATAAAAAAAATTTGTTATGAAAGAATTAAAAAAATTATTGAAAAATCTCCAGCAACAGCGTCACTCACGGGTTTTCCGGACCGGCCTGACCGAGAACGGTCCGGAAAACCCGGTCCGGAAAAGCGAGCAAATTTGCTCGCCGTTTTTCCGGACCGGTCCCAGTCCGGAAAACCCGGTTAGGAAATGCGAGCAAATTTACTCGCTGTTTTTCCAGACCAATCCCGGTCCGGGCCGGTCTAAAAAACCCGTGAGTGACTAGTCACTCTCAATTTTTTCAAATCGGCCTGACCGAGACCGGTCAGGCCGGTCTAGAAAAATCACGAGTGAGTGTGCTCGCGGTTTTTCCGGACTGGCCGGACCGGTCCCGGTCAGGCCAATCCGGAAAATCGCGAGTGAGTAGTTTGCAAATTGACAGATTTTACAAGCCGAAAATTAGTGAGAAATAGGTTGAATCATTGTTGTTTTTCTATATTAAGCTCCCAAACTATGAATGCCCAACCCTTGAACAACTTCGAAAACGATTTCAATAAAAAAATTTGAGGGTTTGAGACGAGCTTACCAAAATTTTAGAGATTTAACGAACTTTTTGTACTTCCTCTCCTCTTCTTGTGACTGGAAATCGATGCTCGGAATGTGAAAAAGATGCAAGATGTTAAACCGAATATAAGGATGGTCGTTTTTGGAGGGGGATGATGGAGATGAAAAATGATGGTAGTTGAGAGGGTGAAGGAGACGTAACTGATGAGAGAGAACAAATGGGTTTCTTCAGTTTTTTTTTTTTGTTTTTAACAGAAGTCTTCTTTCTTATTTTATTTTTCCTTTATTTTTATTTTTTACTTGTAAAAGGATAATTTGGAGAAAACCAAATATTCATTAATGCATGAGGTCAGCCTTGCAAACTTTTCTCTTTGAGGTCTAATGATGCAACATCATCCCCATTTTAATCCCATATTTGCAAAGCCCCCACTAGACAAGGTGTTAGCTGAAATTCCTGTCATAATGAAAGCATGATAGCTTGAAAACAAAAGGTAGCACTAGCTGCCAATCAAATGAGTTTGAAAAAAGGAACAAATTAAAGAAAGCGGATGAAGAAAAGGTGGAGGAAACGGATAAAGAAAACTAGCTCACTTCAATTCTATTTCCAGAACGACCACCTTTGTTATGTCGTTTCTACCCTTTGAAAACTTATTTTATTCTTTCCTTGAATTTATCTCTACTCTAATTTTTAGTTCTTGTACACGCCATCCTACAACATAAAACTTGTAGCTTATACCCTTTTTTATACACAAAACAAATTTACACACATCCTACAAGACAGATCAGCTACAAGAGCTTTTAGGAAGATGAGCCAATGAACTCGTAAATGGGCATGCTAAGTTATATCTTCCAGGTAATTACACACATCCTGCGAGACCATTACACACATCCTACTAAGTTATATCTTTCAGGTAATTACACACATCCAGAACGACTAACTTTCTTATGTCATTTCTACCCTTTGAAAACTAATTATATAATTTGCTTAAATTTATCCCTACTTTAATTTTTAGTTCTTGCACACACCATCCTACCACATAAAACTCGTAGCTTACCCCTTTTTTTATACACAAAAACAAATTTATACACGTTTTACGAGACAGTTCAATTATAAGACTTTTTAGGAGGAGGAGCCAATGAACTCATAAATGGATCCATTAAGTTATATTTTTTAAATAATTATTGACTAAAAAAAAAAAAAAAAACACTCATGATATTTATAAGTTACTTAAATTTTTCACCCGTAGCTTACTTTTAATTGTGGTACAACCGTTCACATCTCCTCTGATTGATTTAGGACAACGCACTATTATTCATCGGTCCCACTTAAAATAGAGCCGTAAGGAATTTTTTTTTTTTTTTTTTTTTTGAAGCTGATTAGCATTATTCTTTTGAAGAAGAGGTGTATTCTTTTGAAGAAGAGGTGTCATTGTATTTAACTTAAAAAAAAAAAAAATTGTGACAAATGTCAAATTCTCAAAAGACGAAATACCAGAGGATAATCTTTGACTTTTCTACCATGTGTCTTTTACTTTGGTAGATGAAAATGGAATTATGATATTTTTGGAAACGAAACCATAAGTAAGTGCCCGTATATGGGTGAATGAGTTGGGGTAAGATTCATAGCTTGTTTGGTTCACAAGCTTAAACTCAAGTTTTCAAATTTAAGTTTTTTTTTTTTTTTTAAAAGTTTTTGTCTTTTTTCTAAAATTTTTTTTATCTTTTCTGAAAAATCAATAAAATTTACTATTTAAATTTTAAAAACTCAACTCAAACTCACGAACCAAACTAACCCTCAATCTTAAAAATCTTATAAAATGAGATATCAAAAGTTCAAATTTTATATCGATTCAAAAGAATTATTTATATCTGTGTGAAGTCTTTAAAATAAAAAATGATATGACTACCATAAGATCCTTTATTAAGTGAAAAAAGAAAGAAAGAACCCATGAGTAATGAGGACCACAAAAACCAAATCAAGAAGCATACAGGGACTCATTCGCTTAGCCACATTCTCGCTCTATACGTCTTCTCTCTCTCTCTCTCTCTCTCTTTCATCTTCTACAACTAATCTCTAGAAAACCTCAAAATCTTCTCAATAAAATCCAACCACAGAATTCTAAGAATTTTCCACTGTAACGCCTTTAGGACATCCTCACGGACTATACGTCTAATATGAAGGCTAGTAGATGTCAAAAAATCATTAAGAAGGTGTTGGTCCTCTTGGATATCTTGGATTTCTTTTCTTGCAGCTAGAAATTCCAGCAAAGTGTTCTAACAAGTTCTTGCGGTCTTTGATAAGCTTTGAGAAGTCTATTTCCTTCCTAGAAGACTGGTTAAAGCTTTAATTTTGAATCAAAGGTATGCCATTCTGAGACTCAAAAATTCGCCAGGAGCAAAAGCATTGTCTTTTTCTTCCACTTGACTTGAAAGAAGGGGTTTTCTTCTTCCTTTATTGACCAATTCACATGATTTACAGTAACGGGCTCCATTAACTGACTCCACTTTTGAGCGTATCCGAGAGAGATAGATGGAACTAAGGCCTCATTTAGTTCATGGTTGCAGTTGAAATTTTTATATTACAATCGGTTGTCTTTTAAAATTAGTTATAATCTTTGTTATCTTATCATAAAAGAAAAAAGCAAAAAAAAAAAAAAAAAAAAAAAAAAACTACTATAAAAATTTTGAATTAAAAATGGAGCACCAAACGCACCCTTAATCTGTTCTCGGTCTAACATCTTTCTCTCATCGACTAACCTGCAAGTCCCTGTAGTAATAACTTCCTACGATAGTTACTTTCTCTTTTTTCCTTTCTCTCTCTCTCTCTCTCTCTCTCTCTCTCTCTCTCTGTGCTTAATTTTCTTTTCCCATATATATATATATATATAATTTATTTCCTATATGTATTTCTTGTGTAATAATTTACTGCACTCTGACCATTAGTTACGAGAGATGGAGGACTTTCTCGTCACTATAACCGTTTATTGTTTTCGTCTTTTTTTTTTTTTAAGGTTGGGGGGTTTCGGTTTAGCGATTCCGTGGGTGGGGAGGGGAATATGAATTGCTCTGACCTGCTTTATTCAAAAAAAAAAAAAGAAAAAAACAAGACTAATTGGGGGTTAGGGGAGCTCAGTTCGGCTAGAGAGGAGAGAGAGGGGGCCATGGCATAGCCGGAGATAGAAGCCGTCGCCAGAGATGGAGGATGTCATCGGATCTGCAAAGGTAGAAAGAGAGAAGGGAGACGGATTTTTTGGAGAGTTTAGGGGAAAGAGAAAATTGGAGGGTATTTTGGTCCTTTTATTACCAAAATGGTCACTTAAGTAAGATTTTGTTAGAAACTTAATGGAATTGGACGAAAATGACCAAGATTGTCAATATTTAGAGAGTCTAGGGTCTCGGTCAAAATTAAAAAAACAGAGACTAAATCATCACATCTAAAAGAATTCATGGACCATTTAGGCGAATTACTCTAAAAAGAATGACTAAACTTCCCAGAAAGATCTTACCAAAACTTTACCTCCTCTCACCCGCTGAATTAGTCCTAACGAGTATCCGTATGCATGTGTTAACCTATCTTTGACTAGATATTATTAAATATTAATTAGCATTACACAAAGTAGCCCGTTTTACATACTTATCCCACCCCACCCCCCCCCCCCCCCCCTTTTATTTATTTATTTATTTTTTTACTGTATAAAGATGTTTTTTGATGTGGAAAGGGATCATTATTCCACATTTGGCATTATGGAGAAGAGTAATGGCTGCAAAGTATGCGTGACTGGAGGTGCAGGCTATATTGGCTCTTGGCTCGTCAAGAAGCTTTTAGACAAAGGATACACTGTCCATACAACTCTTAGGAACTTGGGTACATTAGTTCTCTCATTTTTTACTCTCTACTTTCTTTTTATAATTTAATATTTCATGTTCTTATAATTATTACAACAACATCAAGCAATAACTTTTCTGTTTTGATAATCTCAGATGATGTGTCCAAAGTGAGCCTGCTGAAGAGCTTTCCGGGCTCGGATGAAAGATTGGTGTTGTTCAAAGCCGACATGTACAAACCGGAGGAGTTTGAGAGTGCGATTCAAGGCTGCGAATTCGTATTCCATGTCGCAACTCCCCTTCAACATACAGAGGGCTCCCAGGTTTGCTCCTTCATTAGGGCCCTTACTAATAAGTGGTAACATCTATGTACTTTTTTTTTTTTCACACACAAAACAAATTTTAATAATAATTATTTTCACTACAATTTTATAATTCTATTGCTAAGTATAGATATATGCATTTCTATGTATGTGTATATTCCTAATCTCAGTACAAGAACACGACTGAGGCCGCCATTGCCGGGGCAAAGAGCATAGTGGAGTCGTGTGTGAGATCAGGAACCGTGAAGCGACTAATCTACACGGCCAGTGTGGTTGCTACTTCTCCATTAAGAGATGATGGGAGTGGTTTCAAGGACTTCTTGGATGAAACCTGTTGGACTCCTCTGCATATTCCAATTCTTTACAGTAATGATGCCCTCAAGGTAAATAGTTTTTTTTAAAATTTTTTTTTTTCAATCCTAATTGTCTATTGACTTTTAATTTTTATATCTAATTGTTATGAAACCAGGTTATAATTAACTCAATGGAACAGAAGGGAGTTCAGGATCTTAGATACTATGTTTGAAGCATGCGAGATTTTCTTCCATACCAACAAAAAAAAAAAAAAAAAAAAAGAAGTAACTTTCTCCCATGGGAAACTAAAGATAAGCTTGTTCTTGAAAAGGAGAAAAAGAAATAAACATAAAAGATAAGCTTGTTTAATCACCTCTTGCTCTATTCAATGAATTAGTTAGAGAACTCTCTCCTCTTGTGTCCTTTCTATGTGGTTTGTTTAGTATTATCACTATTTTGTTTTTAATAATTATAGATTCAACCCTAATTTCAAGAAATATCATTGATTTGTGCACCAATTGCTCAATTTGAACTAGTATTTTAGAGTCAGAGACACTTAAGGTCTATTTAGATCATAGGTTCAAATTCATAATTCAAACAGTTAACTCAAATTGTTATCGGAAAAAAAACTGTAGAACAAAAATTGGAAAAGTTAATTTAAAAAATGATGCCAAACAAGAGCTTAGTATTCATTTGTTTAAGTCTTCCCCTTCCAAGCTAGTACTCTGCCACGGAAAACCTGATATTAAAATACTTGTGTCTATCCAACCAATAGGTTTATATGCCACATCATCTAAACTAAGATTATTAGTTTATTATTTATTTTTGAACTTGGAGTGAGGGGATTCGACTAAACCTTATGGTGAAATCAAATGTGAAATCACTATTAGATTATGCACGTAATCATAATTAAGATTATTTTTTTATTGTAACTATATTGTAAAATAAACAGTTTTAAATTTTAGATGATGCAACATATTCTCTCTTTTTTTCCTCAGAAAAAAAAATAGAAGGGAAAAAGCTAATATTATGGAACTTTTTTTTTAAATGCGACATGGTTAGACATGAGATGAACATCAAAATTTGATGGAATATATTCTTTTGGTACTACCAAATTAGTTGAGCTTGGCTCATCATGAAATATATTTTCTGTTTTGTTTTGTTTTTGTTTTTGGTAAATGTAGTCATGAAATGGTTGAATTGTTCATATTTCCCGCACGTTTTGTACTTGCTAGGCCTACCAAGAATCAAAGACACTCGCGGAGAAAGAGCTATTGAACTTGGGGAAGAAAATTGGTGGCCAATTGGAGGTGGTAACCCTTGCCTGTGGCCTCGTCGGAGGGGAAACACTTTTACCTTACATGCCGGTTAGCACAGGATTGTTTGTTTCTCAGCTCACAAACAATGAAGGCTATTACAACTCTCTCAAGTACTTGGAGGAATTGATTGGGAAAGTGCCTATAATCCACATTGATGATGTGTGCGACACCCATATTTTCTGTGCAGAGACTCCTTCTGTTTGCGGTAGATTCTTATGCGCTAGCGCTTACATGTCATGTGTAGAAATCGCTAGCTATTATCAGCGACACTATCCACAAATTCATGTGAAGAAAGAGTGAGTAACTGACCTTTAAATTATATTTTTTTTCCATTTTCATGAAAGTTGTTTGTAGCTATCACATTTCTAATTCCACAAAAGCAACCATTTCAGGTACTTATTAGAGGGGCCAAAGAGGAAAATAGAGTTGGATTCCTCAAAGCTTATTGAGAAGGGCTTTGTGTACAAGTATGATACAAAGACGATATTGGATGATTGCATTAGTTGTGCGAGGAAATTTGGTGATCTTTAGTAATCTAAAATGTTGATCTTAGTTTCTTTTTCTTTTTGGTTTTGGGGATAAGCGAGATGTTGCTTTCCATACTAGACAAGGTGTTTGTTGAAATTCCTATCATAATGAAAGCACGATAGTTTGAAAACAAAAGGTAGCACTATCTGCCAATCAAATGAGTTTTAAAAATAGGAACAAATTAAAGAAAACGGATAAAGAAAAGGTGGAGGAAACGGACAAAGAAAATTAGCTTACTGCAATTCTATTTCCAGAAGGACTACCTTTGTTATGTCGTTTCCACCCTTGAAAACTTATTTTTATTATTTCCTTAAATTTATCTCTACTCTAATTTTTAGTTCTTGCACACGCCATCCTACAACATAACCCTTGTAGCTTATACCCTTTTTTTATACACAAAACAAATTTACACACATATACTACGAGACGGATCAGTCACAAAAGCTTTTAGGAGGAGGAGTCAATGAACTCGTAAGTGGACCTATTAAGTTATATCTTCCAGGTTATATAATACACACCCTACGAGACCACTACACACATCCCACTAAATTACATCTTCCAAATAATTACACACATCCGGGACGACCTTTCTTATGTCGTTTCTATCATTTGGAAACTAATTTTATTATTTGATCAAATTTATCCTTACTCTAAATTTTAGTTCTTGCACACGCCATCCTACCACATAAACCTTGTAGCTTACCCCCTTTTTTATACACAAAACAAATTTACACGTCTTACGAGACCGATCAACCACATGAGTTTTTAAGAGGAGGAGCCAATGAACTCGTAAGTGGGCCCTCTAAATTATATCTTTTAAATAATTACTGATTGAAAAAAAACCCGTAGTACTTATAAATCACTTGAATTTCTCACCCGTAGCTTACTTTTAATTGTTGCACAACCGTTCACATCTCCTTTGATTGATCGAGGACAATGAACTATTATTATTCACCGGTCCCACTTTAAATAGAGCCGTGAAGGATTGTATTTTTTTGGAAGCCGACCATCATTAATGTTTTGAAGAAGGTGTGTCATTGTAGTTAACCTTTAAAAAAAATTTAACAAATGACAAATCCTCAAAAGACGAAATGTCATAGGATATAATCTTACTTTCGTACCATGTGTCTTTTATTTTGGTAGATAAAAATGAAATTATGATATTTGTGGAAACGAAACCATAAGTAATAGCCCATGTATGGGTGAATGAGTTGCCCTAAGATTCAATATTAAGAATCTCATTAAGTGGAAGGTCAGAGATTCGAATCTTATACCAATTCAAAGGAGTTATTCTTGTTAGTTTGGAGTCTCAAAAATGGGAAATAACGTTACTATCACCGGATCCTTTATTCAACCAAAAAAAAAGAGAGAAATAAACCATAATTAATGAGGACCACAAAAACCAAATCAAGAAGCAACGGATACACTTGGGTAACTAAACTTTCGAGTAGAGAAAGCTTCCGTCTTTACTCTCTATTTAACCAAAAACAAAAACTAAACTATTGAGTATAAATAGTACTTCTCCTTCCATCATCAATTGGCTAGCCCTAGTGGCTTCCAATAAGTTGAAAGATTAGTGGAGATGACAATGATTGCTATAGGGACTCATTCCCTTAGCCTCATTCGCTCTCTCTACGTCTTATCTCTCTCTCTCTCTCTCTCTCTCATCTTCTACAACTTATCTCTAGAAAACCTCCAAATCTTCTCAATAAAATCCAACCATAAAATTCTAGTATTTTTCTTTTCCAACGCCTTTAGGACATCCTCACGGACTATACATCTAATATGAAGGCTAGTAGATGTCAAAAAATCATCAAGAAGGTCGTGGTCCTCTTGGATATCTTGGATTTCTTTCTTGCAGCTAGAAATTCCTGCAAAGTGTTCTAACAAGTTCTTGCGGTTTTTTATCAGCTTTGAGAAGTCTATTTCCTTCCTAGAAGACTGGTTAAAGCTTTAATTTTGAATCAAAGGTATGCCATTTTGAGACTCAAAAATTCGCCAGGAGCAAAAGCATGTTTCTCTTTCTTCCACTTGACTTGAAAGAAGGGGTTTTCGTCTTCCTTTATTTACCAAATCACTTGATTTACAGTAACGGGCTCTACTAACTGACTCCACTTTTGAGCGTATCCGAGACAGATAGATGGAACTAAGGCTCCATTTAGTTCATCGTTGCAGTTGAAATTTTTATATTGCAATGGATTGTCTTTTCAAAAATTAGTTATAATCTTTATTATCTTGTCATTAAAAAAAAATGATATGAAAGTTTTGAGTTAAAAATGGAGCACCAAAGGCACCCTAAATCTGTTCTCGCTCTAACATCTTTCTCTCATCGACTTACCTGCAAGTCCTTGTAGTGATAACTTCTTACGATAGTTACTTTCTCTTTTTCCCTTTTTCTTCTCTCTCTCTCTCTCTCTCTCTCTCTGCTTAATTTTCTTTTCCCATATATATATAATGGGGGAGTCTGTGGTAGAGACCCTTAAGAGACCCTTTGAGGGTCTCTATCGATACATCTTTTTTTTTAGACCGTCGAGATTTAATCGAACGGTTGAAACATTGTTGGTTTACTATACTTATTATACACCTTACCTCATATAATCCTTCCCACCCAAAGTCTTCTCCGTCGCCGGCGTCTTTCCCGACGCCGGCGATGGACGCCGGCAACCTACCTCTGACGCCGGCGACCCACCTCCGGCCCTCCACCACCGGCCCCAGCCCCGACCGGTCGGCCGCCAACGACCCCCTCTCTCTCTCTTCCCCTCTCTCCCGCGGCCCTCCCCCGCCGGCCCCCCAGCCCGGTGCGCCCCCCACCCCAGGCCCCCCTCCCTTGGCCTCCCCCGCCCCCCCGGCACCACCCCCCGGCGACCCCCCGGCCCCCTCTTTCTCTTCCCCTTTCTCTCTTTTCCCTCTCTTCTCTCTCTCTCTCCCTTCTCTCTCTCTCTTCCCGGCCCTCGGCCCCCCCACCCCCGGCCGCCCCGTGCCCCCCCATCCCACCCCCACCCGCGACTCCCCCTCTCTTTTCTCTCTCTGTTCTCTCTTCTCTACCCACGACGTGAGAAGAGAGAGAGAGAAGGAGACAAAGAGAGAAAGAGAGGGGGAGTCGTGGGTGAGGGTGGGGGGCGGGGGCGCCGGGCGGCCGGGGGTGGGGGGGCCGAGGGCCCCAGAAGAGAGAGAGAAGGGAAAGAGAGAGAGGAAAAGAGAGAGAAAGGGGAAGAGAAAGAGGGGGCCGGGGGGTCGTTGGGGGGGGGGGGTGTGCCGGGGGGGGGTGGGTGGGGGGGAGGGCCGGGGATGGGAGGGGGCCTGGGGTGGGGGGTGCATCGGGCTGGGGGACGACGAGGTGAGAGAGGGGAAGAGAGAGAAAATGAAGAGAGAGAGAGAGGGGGTCGCCGTGGCCGGTCGGCCCGGGCTGGGACCGGTGGTGGGGGGGCCGAGGTAGGTCATCGGCGTCGGGGGTAGGTCACCGGTGCCCGTCGCCGACAGTGGAAGGACCTGGCGACGAAGAAGACTTTGGATGAGAAGGATTATGTGAGGTAAGGTGCATGAGAAGTATAGTAAACCAACAACGTTCCAACCGTTCGATTAATCTCAACGGTTTTAAAAAAGAGATGTATCAGTAGAGATCCTTTACCCACATACTCTCTCATATATAATATTTATTTCCTATATGTATTTTTTGTGTAATAATTTACTGCACTCTGACCATTAGTTACGAGAGATGGAGGACTTTCTCGTCACTATAACCTTTTATTGTTTTCGTTTTCGTTTTTTTTTTAAATCATTTTATTTTGTTTGCTTTACTTATTCCAGGAGAAATTAGGTATACATATAGTTCTTAAATATTTATTAAAAAAAAAAGAGTAATTAATCTAAATAATCCTCGAACTCTTCTAAATATGACGGTTTGGTCTCTTTTTTTTATTTTATTTTATCTAAGATGATCTTAAACTCTCTAAATATTGACAATTTTAGTCCTTTCCGTACAATTCCATTAAATTTCTAACAGAAGACGTCATATACAATGCATGTGATTCAATTTAAAATGATATCTTAGTAATATAATAATTATTAATTTAATAAAAAAAATCATAAAAAAAAATTTAAAATTCCTCCCTCTCTCCTCTCTTTCTCTCTATCACTTCATTTCTTCCCCTCCGATCAGCAAACCCAGATCGGGGGTGGTACCAAGGTTTCGGCAACGGAGAGGCGGCCAGGGAGGGGGGGCCAACCTAGATCGGGGGGAGGTGGACCTGAGTTCGTCAAAGAGTGGGAGCGCAATCGGGTTAGCGGGGGACATGAGTTCGTCGCAACCTGGGTTTTGGCGGTGGGTGCGAGGACCTGAGTTTCAGTGACGGAGATGCGGGGCCTTGAGTTTCAGCAGCGGAGATGCGAGACCTGTGTTCGTCGACGGGGTTGGAGGGGGGGTTTCGGTTCAGCGAATCCCGGAGGGGGGGGATCTAGCTTGCTCTGACCTGCTTTATTCAAAAAAGAAAAAAAAGATTGGGGGTTAGGGGAGCTGAGTTCGGCAACGAAGGAGAGAAAGGGGATTTCATCGGATTTGCAAAGGTAGAGAGAGAGAGAGAGAGAGGGAGAGAGAGAGGAGGCGGATTTTTTTGGAGAGTTTAGGAAAAAGAGAAAATTAGAGGGTATTTTAGTCTTTTTATTGTCAAAATGTCACTTAGATAAGATTCCGTTAGAAACTTAACAGAATTGGACGGAAATGATTAAGATTGTCAATATTTAAAGATTTCAAAATTAAAAAAACAAGGATCAGATCGTTACATTTGAAAGAATTCGGGAACCATATAAGCCAATTACTCTAAAAAGAACGACTAAACTTCCCTTTAAGATCTTACCAAAACTTTACCCTCCTCACTAGTCCTAACGAGTATCGGGTATGCACGTGTTAACCTGTCTTTGACTATATATTATTAAATACTATTAGTTTACATACTTATCCCATCCCAACACCCCTTTTATTTATTTATATTTTTTTTACTATATAAAGATGTTTTTTGATGTGGAAAGGGATCATTATTACACATTGGGCATTATGGAGAAGAGTAATGGCTGCAAAGTATGCGTGACTGGAGGTGCAGGCTATATTGGCTCTTGGCTCGTCAAGAAGCTTTTAGACAAAGGATACACTGTCCATGCAACTCTTAGGAACTTGGGTACATTAGTTCTCTCTTTTTTTTTTTCTCTCTACTTTCTTTTTATAATTTCATATTTCATGTTCTTATAATTATTACAACGACATCAAGCAATAACTTTTCTGCTTTGATAATCTCAGATGATGTGTCCAAAGTGAGCCTGCTGAAGAGCTTTCCGGGCTCGGATGAAAGATTGGTGTTGTTCAAAGCCGACATGTACAAACCGGAGGAGTTTGAGAGTGCGATTCAAGGCTGCGAATTCGTATTCCATGTCGCAACTCCCCTTCAACATACTGAGGGCTCCCAGGTTTGCTCCTTCATTTGGGGCCCTTACTAATAAGTGGTAACATCTATGTACTCTTTTTTTTTTCACACACAAACAAGACATATTATAATGTTTTCAAACATGTCGGCGACTTTTTAATCTTTCATAACCAAAAAAATAAAGAATTTCTCTTTACAAACAATCAAAAATCTTTTAGGCCCTGTTTGGTTGGAAGGATTTGGAGAGTTCAGAGGGATGGAAAATGTGAAGAATGGTGAGGATTATAAGAATCCTTCAAAGTTGTTTGGTAATAGAGAAGGAGATCAGTACTTGAAAGGATGATGATAATATTCATGTATTTACTAAATGCCCATTTTCAAAATTTGAAAATAGTCTTCTTAAACCAATTTGGTGGATCCGGAGGGAGACTCTCCCTTCACCTCTCCTCTCCTCTCCTCTCCTTTGAGCTAAACCTCGGCTCTCAGGTTTGCCTACTAATTAATTGAAAACTGGTTACTTTCCTTTTCTAAATTTATTTTATAAAATGGTTACAAGTAAGGAATATCTTTGAACTCTAATTTTTTTTTTTTTAATTTTTGTTATTTATAATTAAGCACATGATTAAGTACGACAAAACATACAACAGTAGATTTTTTTCATTTTGTACATCATGTAAAAATATTGAAATAATTTTCTAAATCAGTATAAGAGCACAAGTGAAGCTGCTGTCACCAGCGCAAGGAGCATAGCAACATCGTGTGCAAGATCAAGAACGGTGAAGCGCCTGATCTACACCGCTTCCGTGTTTGCTGCGTCGCCTCTGAAAGACGATGGGAGTGGTTTCAAGGACTTTGTGGACGAAAGTTGTTGGTCCCCTTTACATCTTTCTATTCCTTATTCTAATGATTTTTTCAAGGTACGTTCATACAAATTTCAATATTGCTTAGTGTTACTATATACATGTACATAGATGTTGAAAGCATATGCCTGATGCACATGCATATTCATCTTTTTGAGCTTGACATTTTTGAGAAAATTTATCTAAATAAGAAAAATAAATAATAGAATAAGTAATTTAATAAGCTACATTTAAGGATTTTTTTTTGGGGGGAGGGGGGGGGGCGAGGTTAAAGGAAAAACTCACAGAAAGACTAAAATGAAAAAAGACCAAAAATAAAAAGGACTAAAACGAAAATAAAAGACTAATACAGAAAAAAGACCAAAATGGGGAAAAATTTAAACCAAGAAAAAAAAAAGCAAAGGACCTGAAAATAAAAAAAGGGAGGCATAAAAAAAAGACAAAAAAAAAAAAGGGACCAATATGAAAGGGGGTAAAAAAGGACTAAAAACAAAGTTTCGTTTTGGATGAAAGGGGAAAATGCGTGTATAGATACAGATATATGTGATATAAATGTGTCATACATAAATATATATATATATATATATATATATATATACTTAAAAATTGACATGAAATAGGCGTATCAAGATTCAAAGACAGAGGCAGAGAAGGAAATATTGAGATTTGGGAAAGAAAATGGAGGTGAATTGGAAGTTGTAACACTTGCGTTTGGTCTCGTTGGAGGGGATACACTTCTACCTTACACACCTGGTTCCGTGGCAGTAGTGATTTCTCAGATCAAAGACAACCCAATACATTACAATTCATTAAAGCATTTGGAGGAATTGTTGGGGAAAGTTCCATTAATACACATTGAAGATGTCTGTGGAGCCCTTATCTTCTGCATGGAGAATCCTTCCATCCAAGGCAGAGTCTTATCCGCAAGTTCCTTCGTCTCCTCTGCTGAAATTGCCTCTTACTTTCATCAGCATTATCCTCATTTTCACTTGAAGCCAGAGTAAGCAACTGATGCCCACTTTTTTTTTTTTTTTTTTCTTTCTTTTTATTTGCAGTTTATATTATTGTGTTCTAACATTCAGTTTTGAAAAGAGATTCTATCCTCTTTTTCCTAGTTGTCTATGAACCTCTCTCCCTCTCTCTCTCTCTCTCTCTATATATATATATATACATATATTATCAGATTCTATAAGATTGGCACGTTATTTGTTGTATACAACATGGTGTTTATAATGTTTTATAGTAAACATCCACAGAAGTAAAGAACACACATGTATCACGGACAAGTCAATTATAAAGACATTCAAGAGAAGTAACACCATGGCAAATAATATCAAGGTCCATTTATGAGTTACGGTGTTATCTTTACTTAAAGATTTCTATAGTTAATCTGTCATTGAATTATGCTTTTTTTTTTTTTTTTTTTTTTTTTTTTTTGGCTTCAATACGATTACCATTGAAGCAAGTCACATATTAGCTGGGAATGAGGTACAATTATGGTGTATGAGGTTTCCATAAGTCCTTTTATATAGTTGGCAATTACCGAGACAAGATCACTTAGTAGTGATCCACTTAACTTGACATTCACGATTAGTGTTTCTTTATAACGTTGAATATTTCTCAAATTTGGCCCATAGAATATATCAAGTTTTAAAGGATTATTCTTATCTATACCCTTGAACTTTAGGGTCACTCTCACTCTATTCATGAACTTTGAAAACTCACACTTTGCCCTTAAACTTTGATTTAGCCCTATTTTACCTCTTCTAGAAGAATTTTAATTAAAAACATATTGAAAAAAGTGAGTTAAATTTCGTCATATGGTCTTTTTTTCCTTTTTTTTAGCATAAATCCTAACAGAATGAGTTTCATAAAACTAATTGCCCCTTTTTTTTTTTTTTCTTATCTGTTTTTAACTGAAATTCTAACAGAAAGTGTAAAATGGTGTTAAATTCAAAAAAGTAAAGTTTATAGGAAAAAATAAAAGTGATCCTAAAATTCAAAGGGGATGGATGAAAATAATCTAGTTCTAACCCTAACAAGACATTTGGAATTAAGCAGAGTTCATTGTTTCAGGTACTTGGATGGGCCTAAGAGACAGATAGGGTGGGCTTCCACAAAGCTTGTTGAGAATGGTTTTGTGTACAAATATGATTTGAAGACCATATTGGATGATAGCGTAAGTTGTGCCACAAGAATGGGTGATCTCCCAAACTAAAATGTTCCATTTCTTGCGTCTTTTTGGGTTTATTTTGTGATCTCTATTATGTATTTTGTTATATGTAACATTTTATGCATGTAATATTGTCACATGTCATAATATTTTTGGCGCTTCATCTGCTCAAAACATTATAGCTTGACTATTAAAACTTCAATCTTGGAGTTATTATTTTTTGGGTTTTAAAGCTTGTTAGCCTCTATGAACTTTTTTTTCCCCTTAAAAATAATAAAAATATAGTAAATCGTCATGAGGAAATTAATGATTATTGACGAGTTGTTGTTATTCTTAGTGTACTTTTGTTTTTCTTGACACTTATTGTTTGGTATTTAAGTTTAACTTAGATTAAACTGTATTTTTCATCTCAATTTTTATCTTTTTCTGAAAAATTAATAAAATTTATAACTAATTTTTAAAAAATTAACCAATTTCAATTTAAAATTTTCATCTTCAACCGGCGAATCAAACCCAGTATATCTCCTCTTTTATGGGTTTGACCACTTATTAGTGACCACTCAATACTTGTTCTAATAAAAATTGATTTCAAACAATTAAAAAACAAATGTATTAAAAAGAGAGACATTGGTGTGACTGAATTTCTATATTGAAACTTCTCCATCCTTAATAAATAAGGTTTGTACTTTTTTATGAGATATTATAAAAATCACTGTGATTTTTATGTAATATTTTTAATAATACTTATTATTTACATCATATCTAAATAATAAAATATTAAAAATTTATAAATAAAATGTTATAACAGTAAGATGTATCCATCTATAGGATACAGTACCTTTTTTTAATATAGGAATGAGTTGATCTGCACAACATATAAAAAGGAAAATAATTTTTATTGTTTTCATCCAATTCGTACGTTTTAGACAAAACATGTGTTTTGTTTTTTGGCAACTGTGCAGCTGACGTACAGGGAAGGGGGGGAGAGAGAGAGAGTGGGGGAAGTACTGTTGTTGGGTTTGGTTTCTTTTTTCTGCTGACACACGGAAGGGTGGGGGGAGAGAGAGAGAGAGAGAGAATAATTTTTTTTAATTTGTTTTCTTTTATTCGAGGGGGAGGGAGGGAGGGAGAGAGAGAGAGCGAAGAAAAGGAGAATATGAAGTGAGGAAGAGAGAAGAAAAAAATAAAAGAGGTTTTTTAGTATAAATATTTAGTTTATATATATGTTTAAAAAAATATGTATTTTTTAACATTTTAAACTTTTTTTTATATTGATCTATTCTAAATATTTTAATCTTTTAATTTTTTTTGTTCTTTTTAATATATATATTTTTTTCATCTTAGATATTTTGTTGGTTTTTTTTTTACTTATATATTTTTTTTCTTATTTACATTTTTTTTTTGAAATAGGTCCACTAATGTTGCTTCGTTTGGTGAATAAGTTTAAACTCAAATTTTTCATCTCAATTTTTATTTTTTTCTGAAAAGTCAACAAAAATTATAACTAAATTTTAAAAAGTCAATCAATTCAAACTTAAAAATTTCAACTCAGACCGATTCACCGAACGGACCCGTAATGTACGTTATGTACTTTTAAACTAGTATATTCATAAAGAGGAATATATGTGCAGTCCAAACCCAGCTTTAAAAGTTGTCAACTCTACCTTTTGTATTAGAGTATTCAGTGTTTGCATTCCATCCTTACTTATCATTCAATCATAGAGCAAATAGTTATTGAAGAACAAAAGGACAATGGTTCGTCTAGCTAGAAAATGGGGACAATAAACGCCAAAGTTTGTGTCACCGGAGCCTCTAGCTATGTTGGTTGTTGGCTTGTCAAGAGGCTCTTAGAGAAATGATATACCGTCCATGCAGCACTAAGAAATCTTGGTCTCTCTCTCTCTCTATAGATCTCTCTGCATACATGTATAATTATACATGTGTGTATGGTGTGTGAGAGCTTCCTATGATATGGATACCGTATTCAGTGTGATGTATGTTTCTGATATTAAATCTGATCAAAATTAAAAATTAAAAAATATATAAAACTGATAGTTTATAATACAAATTAAAGTATTCTTAATATCATACTATAGAATTCTCAATATACGTCATCTATGATCAGTTTTTTTATTATTTTTTTATTTTTTGTACTTACAAAATTATTGTCTTGGTATGGAAAATTTCGGGGGATCCATATAAGTAAGGACTTCTGATGGGCCTTATGAGAGAGCAATCCAAGGGTGTAGGATTGTCGTTCATTTGGCCATCCCTGTCCTGCGTGACTTCTAGGAGAAAACTCAGGTCTAGTCCAAACTTAATGTCTTATTCTTCATATCTTTTTCTTTATATAGTTTTCAATTTAATAACTGTGAAAAAATAATGAAGCTGAACTTCCAATTTCACAATGTTTAGGAACTAGCCTATGTCTGAGACACCAAGATTAATGAAAACAATCAAAAGATGTTTTTGCTTCTGGTTCCACAAAACAACTGATCAACTAGAGCCTAAACACAACTATTCCCAATTTTTAACTTTTAAAAGTGCACCACTTAGAAACTGCTACAAAACGCTTTTTCTTTTGTTTTTTTTTTTCTTTCTTTTTTTTCTTTTTTAATTGAATTGAATAGATAGCAAGAGGAATTAAAAACGATACTTGTGGTCTAGGCTATGTCTTTTGACGTCAGCTTCTACTTTGCATGTTTTTCATTTTTCTTTTTTTAACTTTGTTATCCTCTTTTGGATTTTCCTAGTGGGTAGTTAGTTCTTTTTAGTTTAATTTCACACCATGTGAAGTTTTTTTTTATCACTAATAAAATGTTGTTATGGGAAAATTAATTATGAGGTGTTAGGGAGGTGTAAACTTAGCTGGGAAATCCTTGTACACCTTTTGATTCCTTTTACAAATAACCTTAGTGGGGGAAAAATGATAGTTAAAGCATCCAGGGTTTGGAGGGGATGTTAGCTTGCTTGTTCCCTATGCAAGGGTGGTGGGTTTGAGGTAGGATTAATGCTATGATTACAGTATATAGACAATCCACTTCGAAATAGATGATGACAAAGCCTTCAAACCTTCCATTGACGAATCGTGTTGGATTCCACTCAATCTCTCATTTGCTTATGCCAATGAGGGCTTGATGGTAATTTATGAAATTGAGTCGAGATTAAAGACATTTTTTTTTAGTATTAGTAAACAGATTTTCTTAAAATTAAGACAGCTAATTTAGTTAAACGTTAGACTACATGCTTAAAATATTACAAATTGCACCTATGCTTCATGTCCTATGTTCGGCCCTCCTGTCCCAAAAGTCTTTAAAAACCTCACATTACTCGTTCAAGAATGGTATTTGAGGCGAATCACGGAAATTTATTTTTTTACAGGTAAGGTTACTTGGAAGGCTAATTTTCTAAGCTGAATAAAGATATAGGGGAAATTCATGATGTCAATGTCTTTGGTCTTGTGCGAGGCATATACGCACTCCAAGACCCTTTCGGAGAAAGAGCTGCCGAGGCACGGCGGAGATGATCATCTTGAAGTGGTGAGCATTGCTTGTGGAGTTGTTGGAGGGGACACGATCCTTGCCACCATGCCGGAAGGCATGGCAATGCTTGTTTCACAAATCACCAACAACAAGAGATACGGGATTCTCCGATTCTTGGAGGAATTGAATGGGAAAAATCCCAATTTTGCACTTTGAAGATTTTTGTGAGGTACATATTTTATGCATAGAGAAGCCCTCCTTGAGTGGCAGATTTCTTTGCGCTAGTGCATACTTGTCCTCAGCAGAAATCGCTACTCACCGGAAAAAATACCACCCCAATATCGACATCCCTGAAGAGTAAGCCTACCACTAGCCTAAAATGTTTTAAACTCAAATTTTTATCTTGGTTTTTGGGAGAAAGCTTGTAAATTGATCTTCTTGATGCTTGGTTTCAGGTTGGTTGAACATTTAGGGAGAGATTGTTTGGGGCTCCACAAGGCTCAAGGAAATTGGTTTTGAGTTTAAAAATGATGCCATCAAGATATTAGATGAAAGCCTCATTTGCGCCAAGAGAATGGGCCACTTTTTTCTTTCCAATTAATAACTTGTTTAGCACTCCCTCGTTAGACTGTTTTTGGACTCTCCTTAAAAAGTATTTTTACATCGTCTCTTATCACAAAATTTTAAATTTATTGTTTGAATTTACTTTTTAAATATATGATTTTAAGATTTTTCTACCCATTCCAATAAAAATGAAAGATATATATATGTCATGGCTATTGATTAGATTACTTAACTTTTGCGTGCAAACTCAAGAAGTGTTTGATCATATCAACTACAGTTTTATGCTTTATCCCACTTAATTAGACTAAAATAAATAGCGTAAATTACTCTAATGCTCCCAGAACTTTTACACGTGAATACCGATTGATTCCTGAATTTTTTTATTTATTTCTTTTTTATTAAAAGGTCCCTGAACTTGTAAAAAATATGCAAAAAGGGTCATAACCCTAACAGCTGTTAACTATTAACGGAAAATTAAATAACTTCAATTAATCTGTAATTTTTTATTTCAATTTTTATTTTTCTCAAAAAAATTAATAAAAAATTATAATTAATTTTTAAAAAATCAATCCATATCAATTTAAAAATTTCATCACCATAGTCTCAAAAAAAAAAAAAAAAAAAAAAATTTCATCGCCAACTCTTGATTTTTTAAAAACCTCGGGAAAGAAAATGTCTTAGAACAAAACTCAAACTGTTGGAGAACAAAACAGAGACCAACCAGAGAAAACACCAGAAACAAAGTAGCCAAAACACCAGAAGAACAACAAAACGAAAAAGCCAACACAACTAGCAGCTATCGAAACCAAGATCAAAACACTAACAACATAACCCAAACCAATAGCAGCCGCCACATAAAAAAAAAAAAAAAAAAAAATGGTCGAACTCATCTGGAATAAAAAAAAAATCAAAATTAAAACAAAACTCTTAACTGTTGAAATCAGCCATATTCGTCCTTTATCCTTTTAACATTTTAAAAATTTGAAAATTGAAAAAAAAAAAAAAAAAAAAAACTCTACTGAATCCCATTTAATTCGCATCGTCACGAGCCGTTGCACCCACTCCGCCGCAAGAGTCCATCCGTCGCAAACCTGCGGCGGCGCCGCCTGAGCTCTTCTTTAGCGAAACCCCTGCGTGGCCGCCTCAGCCCATCTGTAGCAAACCCACCGAGCCCCTCTGTCAGGACCAATTGCACCATCGCGCCGCCAAATCTGTTCCCAACTCGTCACAACGGCACGCATCTTCGCCGTGCAAGCCCAGGCCGATCTGGTAAGCCGCCACCCGGCCGAGCACCAACCGTCGATGCCCACCCCCCACCGCGGGCCCCAGCGCAACGCTCGTGCTCTCCGACGATCACATCTGGCGAGAGAAGAAAGAGAAAAGGCGAATATGTGGTTTTTGTCTTCTTTTTCATGTTTTTTTATTGTTAATTTTTATTTTAAGAATAAATAATGTATCTTACCAAAATGTCCCCTAACTGAAGGATATTGAGTCAAAATTCTTTCTTTTTGGACCGTCGTTAGGGTTAAGTCCTTTTCTGAACTTTTTTTTACAAATTTAGGGACCTTTCAATAAAAAATAAATAAACCGAAATAAATAAATAAATAACACTAAAAAGAGCAATATTATTATATTCCGTACAATTAACAGAGTCCATGGGACCCAAAAAAAAAATCCCTTCCAATCAGACTAGAGTCTGATCAGGGGAAAAGAAAACAATACAAAAAGCTTCACATCTGAATTTAATTTTTTTTACTAAGGAGAGGAACATTCACAATCTCTTAGCCTGTCAAATCCTAAAGTTTCCTACGGTAACAAATTTGTACGAACACTCCCATTATTTCAGCATATATATATATATATCATCATTATCCTAAAAAAACTGTTTTTTTTATTTTTTTTGGGGCACTGACATATTCAATTGAAAAACTCAGGACTATCGAAAGGGAAATTCTCTTCGAAATCCACCTCATCAAGTGTGAGATCAGCCAAATCCCCAATTGGTGAGTTGGTGACTGAATTTGGGTATGAAATTATCTCAGTGAGATTAGACTCAGAGCTTTGGACATTGTTGGCTACTCCAACGGTGCTCATGTGCCATAATGAGACCGATAAGTTGCTCGATTCTGATCCCGTAGGGGATATAAACGGCTGAGAAAAACTCCCCGCAAAGTTGTTTTCAACGATGTCGGAGAAGAAATTCGTCTCCAAATTCTCGGATTCAATTGGCGTGGAAGGGAAGGCAAATGGCTGAAATATGCCATCCTCCGTCGTGTCCAAGTCCTCAGTTTTGACTTCGAGGCCTGCCCTAAGATTGAAGAGTGTTGATTTTGATCGCTTTAGCTTTTCCTTCTCTTCTTCTATTTTTTCTTCCTCTCCTTCTCTTGGAGATTGGTCTTTTTCTATTTTGAGGCCTTGTTTGATTAGTGAAGTCGATGCGACCTTTTCCAGTTGAGAGGCTCGGCTACAAGTGTGGCGACCTCGGTATGTGACCTCAAACACTGAAGGGTCTTCGTCACTCTTCTGGACTTGCTTTGTGGCCAAACACCCTTGTGCATTTCTATGTGTGCATCTGTAGTACCCTCTACAATAAAATACGTCTTGTGTGTTAGAGATGTAAAGAGAAACATGTTATCGATGGTGCATATTTTTTAAAATTTAAACGTCGAATTTCACTTGATTTAATGAAAATTTATGTTAAATAAAAGGAAGCTAATATAAATCTAACAGTTATAAGATATTTTTTTTCATATTTTACGTAAAATTCTACAAATTAAAAAAAAAAAACCTCATGCATTAAATGTCTTATTTTTTGTTTTTTGTTTTTTGCTTAAATGTTAAATGTCTTATTTCTATAACAATCGAAAGAAAATAATGCATGAAAAAATTATGAATTAAACTCCATCAATCTACATTAGTTGATTTGTAATTTTTGTTTTGTTTTTTTGTATTGTTTTTTTTTTTTTTTTTTTTGTCTTTTTATTTTTGTTTTTTTGCGTGACAAGCTGATGATTTATATCTTGATAAAAGGCATATGCCAGTCATTTTTGTTTGTTGTCTAGTTATGTTCTTTTTTTTTTTTTTTTTTTTTTTTTTTCTCTCGGGTCCTAATCCTTAAAAGAGATTCACTAACAGAGTGAAATAAAAGTTTCTTTTTTCTCCTTCCGTACTATCCCATGTGCAACGGCGAGGATTGAGCAGACAAAAAAAAGCAAAACGAAACGAAACGAGGGATAGCTAGATAAAGAGGAGAGAGAAACAGTAGTTGATATTTTAACATCTCAGTACCCACTTGTCCCTTATTAATTCAAGCCAAAAAAAGTTCCATTAAACTGTGGCTAAGAAACCTTCTCTTTTTTTTTTTTTTTTTGAACTTGGAAATTGCTGAACTATCAAAGAATATTCAATTATTTTTGGCGTGGGTTCAACCAACAGAGCCCCACAAAATAAAGAGTAATAAAAATAAAAAAAAGAAATGAAGTGTAGGAAAACAAACAAACGGCACAATTAATCACTTGTCAGAACCCTAGTACTAAATGAATAGTCAGCTTCATTTGATCAGATTCAGACCTGCTGGACCTAGTCAGTCCTATGTGCGAGGTCTTTTTGGGTAAGTTCAAGCACTACTTTAAAAGTTTCTTCTTATCATCTAATCACTTTGTACGACATTTTTTTTTTGCCCTTTCCCCATAAGCCATGGTTCTTGGTGAGCCATTTTTTTAATATTAAAACGCCACTAATTTGAGGTTGAAAAACCAATGATTATACAGTATTCCTAACTGCTAAATAAATATGCTTGAAAAAGATGGTTATATATATACACACACACACAGCCGCACTTTAGGTAAAGTAACAGGGCTTTATTTTTTGTGAAAATTCATGATGAAAATTATAATAGAGAAGGAAAAAATATAAAAAATAAAAATAAAATTTCTAAAAAAATTTCTTACCTTGGATGAGTAGCTCCAAGAATGTCTTTCTGGCCATATTTTCTCCAACTATAACCATCTTCAAGAGGCCCTTCTGGCCCTGTCCCCAAACAAACCTTCACTTGCTCAGTCCATCTTGGCATTACTTTCCTACAAATTAAAGCCAGATCCAAATTAGACTAAATGAATTATTAAAAAAAAAAAAAAATTTCTTTTTTGTTTTTGAAATTAAGCTCAATCTTGTTTTAAACCCACTTTTAAACAGGAAATTCAAATTAGTGAGAGAAAACACTGACAGAAAAAAGGTCTGAACAGTGAGTGTAGAACGGAAATTCAGACGGCCCACTGACCTTTTCTTGAAGACATCTCTGTGCTTAGAATCTTCATGGCCGAAGATGACACTTCTTGGGCTAGTGTCGTTGTTGTCCAAGGAATGAGGAGATTCGACAAGGTTGGATTGATCTCGATCTCTCCCACCACTAGTGTTGAGCAGTGAAAGTGCCTTTTCATAGGAAGAGAGTATCTTCCCAACCAAGAAATCCCTTGTTTCTCGAGATGAGGATGGTTGGAGATGGTTCATCAATTGCTTTGCTAGCTCCTTCCCTTGGTTTAGCTCTTTGATTAGATTGTTTTCCCCCAAATCCATGGTCGCCTTAAATTTCTCTCCAATTCAAATATCACAGAAATGCCCACAACCGAATTTCAACAATAGCCCAAAATGGACAAAATTATGAGGATTTTCTTTATAACCAGTGGGAAGAAGAAGATTGGAAGTACTTAATAAAGCAAAAGAAGCCACAAACTTGAAAGAAGCTTGAGACCCAATTGGGCATGAATTGTAATGGGAGTGTTTAGAAACAGAAAGTGGGTCACTAACTAAGATCATTAGCAAGCCAAGAACAAGTAAAATGCTTTTGTGTTTGTGTGTGTTTATATATATATATATATAGAAATATGTATGTATGTACCTATGTATATGTAGTTGAAAATGTGTAAGGAAAAATATGTGATAAGCAAGAGAAGGAAGTAAAATCTCAAGAACTGAGAATATTGATGGTGAAGTGTTAGTACTAGTCTTAATAATGAAGAGAGGGTGGAGTCTGGAGAGAGAGGCTTTTCTTAGAAAAGAAGGAGAGAGGAAGTTGTGGGGGGTGGGGAGAAAAGAGAAGGAAAAAGAGAAATTTTGACCGAAGAAAAACCGAGTTTTTTTTTTTTTTTTTCTTTTCTTTTTTGAATATCTATTTCTTTTTACTTCTTCTTCTTACAAGATGTGCCTAAACTGATGCTGTGGACCAATGGGGTTATTAGATAGCTAGGAAAAAAAAATTTAAGAGAAAAATCAAAATTTTTTTTGGGTAAATGAGAGAAAAATCGAATTGCTGACCTCTTCAAACCGCAATAACAATAGTAGAACGTACAAAAATCCTATATGTGTATGTATATAAATATATGTATAAATGTGAAAGCCACAATTCTCACCTTCGTTGTCTATATCGCTCTAACTACTGAGTAACAACGCGGAAGAAGGTTGGAAGATTCTTGGGTCTCAGTCTCATCCCTTCTCTGACTGCATACCCAATAACCTCTATTAGCTACTCAACATAGTACAAAAAATAATTAAAGATATTAAATTCAAATAATATATATATATATATACACATATTTGTGTGTGTTTATAATTATTTATATATATGTATTTATGGAAGTTGCTATCGTAATGTGCAACCCCGTAGCTTACGTTTGATGTTGATAGCTAACTTAATCTGAGAATTATTTAAGTCATATATACATGCACACAACATCCAACTTGTAAATAATTAAATATATATACATATATACATATCTGCGTGGTGTTGAATCTAACAATAAATTAACAGTTTTATTCATAAATTTATGTTTCACACTACGCTTTCTGTGGGCATATCTCTGGTGAGTGATTAATATTAGTCCTTAACAAAATAAATCAATATATAAATTAGAAAGAAAAAGAAAAACCGATTAGCCTAACAAGGAACGTAAACTCAACTGAAATGGTGACTTTTCTTTAGAATCAAATCTTTAATTAATGAGATGCTTAAATATTTGGAAAGAGGTAATATCCGGTCAAATTTTCACTTTATTATTCTCGAGTAATTGACCTCAATAATCCTTAAACTATTTAAGATGTGACATTTTAATCCATGTTCCTTCTTTTTTTTTTGTCCGTGCTGACTATAAACTCTCTAAAAGGTGATGGTTTTGGTCTTTTCCGTCTAGTTTTGTTAAAAAAACTCACATAATGATCACGTGAGAAATACATTTTGTGCTTTTTGAAGAAAAATACCTCTAAAAAAATAAAAATAAAAAACCCTTAATTGTATTTAATTAAAAAAAATTAAAAATTAAAAATTAAAAACCTCTCTCTCCCCCTCCCCTCCCTTCCCACCCCCAGATCGGACACCGACGCCGGAGCCAGGAGGCCGTCTCCCTCCCTCCCCCGCCCCCGCGCACGCGATCTTTTAGCTGACTGCATACCAATAACCTCCTTTAGCTGCTCAATGTAGTACAAAAAATAATTAAAGATATTAAATTCAAATAATTTATATACGCATATTTGTGTGTGTTTATAATTATTTATATTTATGTAGTTATGGAAGTTGCTATCGTAATGTGAAAACCCTTAGCTTACGTTTGATGTTGATAGCTAACTTAATCTGAGAATTATTTAACTCATATATACATGCACACAAACATCCAACTTGGAAATAATTAAATATCTATACATATATACATATCTGTGTGGTGTTGAATCTAACAATAAATTAACAGTTTTATTCATAAATTTATGTTTCACACTGCGCTTTCTGTGGGCATATCTCTGGTGAGTGATTATTAGTCCTTAACAAAATAAATAAATAAATAAATTAGAAAGAAAAAGAAAAACCGATTAGCCTAATGAGGAACGTAAACTCAGCTGAAATGGTGACTTTCTTTAGCATCAAATCTTTAATTAATGAGATGCTTAAATATTTGGAAAGAGGTAATATCCGGGCAAATTTTCACTTTATTATTCTTGATTAATTTGCCTCAATGATCCTTGAACTATTTAAAAATGTGACATTTTGATCCCTATTCTTTTTTTTTTTTTTTTTTGTCATGCTGGGCCCTAAACTCTCTAAAAGGTGATGGTTTTGGTCTTTTCTGTCTGGTTTCGTAAAAAAAAAACAAAACAAAACAAAACTCATAGAATGGTCACATAAGAAGCACGTTTTGTGTTTTCTGAAGAAAAATACCCCTAAAAAGATAAAAATACCCCTTAATTGTATTTAATTTTAAAAAAAAAAAAAAAAAAAAAACTCTCTCTCTCCCCTCCCCTCCCTCCCTCCCTCCCACCCCCAGATCGGACACCGACACCGGAGCCAAAGCTGGAGCTGGAAGCCGGAGTCGGAGCCAGAGGCCATCTCCCTCCTCCTTCTCTCCCTTTCCTCCCTCCTTCCCCCTCTTCGCCCCCCCCCCCCCCCCCCCCTCGCGCAATCCCCCTTGCCCCAGCGAGATCTCGGTTTGCCCCCACCCCTTTTGGCACTGCGATTTCGCCCCCTACAATCTGGGTTTCGGACCCCCTGGCACGAGGGAGATAAAGGTAGAGAGAGGGATGGAGATGGCAGACCAAAACTCAGGCCCCTGGCCCCCTCCCCCAGCCGCCGCAATCTAGGTTTCAGACCCCCTGGGCATGACAGAGATGAAGGTGGAGGGAAGGGAGGGAGATGGCAGGCCAAAACTTAGATCCCGCCGTCTCCCTTCGTCCCTCCACCTTCTTCTCCGTCGCATCAGGGGGTCTAAAACCCAGATCACTACGGCCTGGGGGGGTGAAATCACAGCGCCGGAGGGGATGGGGGCAAAACTCAAATTGCACTGGGACGAGGGGATCGCTTCGAGGGGAGAAGGGGAAAGAGGGAGTGAAGAAGGGAAGGAGACGGCCTCCGAGGTCGGCGTCCGATCTTGGGGGGTGGGGGTTGGGAGGAAGGGAGGGGAGAAGAGAGAGAGAGATGTTTTTTTTTTATTTAAATACAATTAAAGGTATTTTCATCTTTTTAAGGGTATTTTCCTTTAAAAAAACACAAAACGTACTTCTCACGTGATCATTCCGTGAGTTTTTACCAGAACCAAAAGGAAATGACCAAACCGTCATCTTTTTAGAGAGTTTAGGGTCAGCACAGCAACAAAAAAGGGGGGGAAAAACATGGACTAAAATGTCACTTTTAAAGAGTTCAGGGAACATTGAGGTCAATTACTTATTATTCTCTAATAACCGCGTGAAAGAATATACCTATTCGCACAATTCGTATCGTGAACAGTGACTCGAGTAGTTAATTTTTTTTTTTTAACAAATTCACTTGAATAAAATATATATGCTGTGCTTAAGTACTTTAGCATGGATAAAAAAAATAAAATTATATCCTCTATTTCTTTTTGGTTATATGTTAATATAATTCCACAATTAGAACAATCTCATTAAAAAAAATTAAATGGTCAAGGGATAAGGGGAAAATTAAAGAAAAGGAAAATTTTATGGTATTACCTTGCCAATAGAGCAAATATTTTAACGAACGATCGAATATTGTAAAAGTTTCTACGTTAAAATAATGCACTATTCGACACAAAAATCATGCAACCTAGCTTTTTTTTTTTTTTTTTTTTCCCCCAAAATATTGTTAAATTCCGTATTCTATTAGCGTTAAAAGTAGTGGACCCAATTAATACGAAAAGGGTGCGCCAATCTCCATTCTGGATACAACATGTTCTCTTCTGATCGTTTTCTCTTATTTCTTATAGGAAGTCCAAATATATAGGAAGTCCATATATATATATATATATATTTGGACTTCCTGTATATGTGAATATATACAAGAACTTAACTATCTGGCATTATTGGAATGCCAGACGGAAAAGTTCTTCTTCTTTCTTATTTATTTCTCTCTCTAGCAGGTTATACCGCTCTCTCTCTCGAGTTATGCTGGTCTTTTACGTGAATTGTACCCCCGTATTGAATGGCCGCCAAATCGGAGAGATTTTTTGTATCCATATATATGTATTAATACTCATTCTTCTTAGTGTATAAAAATAAGAGATATAACATGATGTTTATTATCCGACTTCACCTAAAAGTATAGATTTTGAACCTCCTGTCCTCAAGTTAAAAAAAAAAAAAAAAAAAAAAGGACATGGAAGAAATTCAAGAAAAATATTGACCTATCCAGTAGTGCCCATATTAAGACGTTACAGTTTGTTTGTTTTTTGGTTTTGTTTTGTTTTGTTTTTTTTTTTTTTTGTCACTGCTAGAAAATACATATATATTGGCTTCTGAAACAGCGAATATTGATGTTTACTAACTGTTTGCACAACACTAAGATGTGAAAAGGAAATTGTTTAATAATAATCTTCCTAGAGCCCAATAATTTTATTAATTTGTTTTGCATGTGATCAGGCATATGTTTAAGCTTCTAATTAAGGGCTTTAAGTGTTAATTGCCCGGCCGGTTTGTCTTGCAGTCACAACATAAGATATCACAAAGGTTAAGATACCAAAGACAACGGTTTATATATATTCAACAAGTTGCACACTCTTGCACTAATTTATTAGACCTATATATATATATATATGCACATGTTCATACTATATACTTTTAAAAATGTTATCAATCCCAATTTTGAAGAAACATAATTTAAAATTCAGTACCGGTAATTAACAATAATTCCGAGGGAATCATAGTAATGCATTGCACGTCGACTTATTGCTCGTTGTCCATCCTTCTTTTAAATAATAATAATAATAATAATAATAATAAACAACAATATATATATATATATATATGCCATTCTTCTTATCAAAGTTGTTATGTTGTTTTTCTGTTTATTGGTTGTCTTTCTAATTCTATTTTGATAACTTATTTAATTGCTTAAGTATTTTTTGATACATATTTGGTGTTTATTATGTGGTAAAATTTTAAATAAAATGATATGGTAAAACAATATTGAAAAGATCTTCAACTGATCCGAAAATATAGAACAACAAATCTCGACTTTATATAGATGTAAAGTTCTTTTTATGTCCTTTAAACTCAACTGATTAATAAGTCGTATGATTAGTAGATTTCGTATAATTTACACAATTTCCCATTTAAGAAGTTGAATCCACTTGCAGTTTGCATATTAATTAATAGAATTTCATTATTTTGTAAATAAAAAACTACAGCTTGGCATATAGTTTGGTGATAGCTTTTGTTTTTGTTTTTGTTTTTTGTTTTTTGTTTTTTTGTTTTTTTGTTTTTTTGTGGATATAATTTTTGTACAGTATAATTTTGCCTTATCCACGATGTGAGTAGGACTGTGTTGTAGCTTTCATTTGCGGGTGAGGTTCTCTTCCTTTCTAGGAATATGCTTCTTTTTTATTTTATTATCACTTTTTCTCCTCCTGTGGAGAGTCATAAAAAGAATGAAAATAAAGACGAGAAATATAGAAATAGCTGGCCTAGCTGGCAACTTCATCCTCAGGTTTTGAGCTAAATCCTTAATGGCACTAATAAATAGAGTCTTTGGGTCCGTTTGGTGAATAAGTTTGAGATGAAAATTTTAAGTTTGAGTTGAAAATTTTGTTGATTTTTCAGAAAATATAAAAACTTTTTCAGAAAAAAAAAAACAAAAACTTTTTCAGAAAAAAACAAAAACTAAGATGGAAATTTTGAATTCGAGATGTTTTGCCAAACAAGGCCTTATTAAAAGCCAATCCTATAAAATGAATTTCCTTTCCTTTTCTCTCAAAAATTATACTTTGAACACCTTTTACATAATTTTTAGAGAGGTAAAATAATATCAACGCCTTGTTAATCTATATTTATAACAAAAATAATAACTATTTGTTTATAGTCTTTTTATTTAGGTTATTTTCAAAAATGGAATATGAATTATATTCCTAGTCATAAGTAAGCCGCTGAATTTTAATTTTACACGTCATTATCTCGAACTTTTCTACTGTTACAAAAACGGTCACTATATCGCTATTTCGTAAAAACATTAACAGAAATTAAACACATTAAAATTACGTGAGCTTAATTACAACGAAAATCGTAATTAAATAATTTTGGAAGGGAAATTACAACTCCAAAATAGCTCTATAATGTTATTATCTTTGACTAAAATACAATTTGCGTTATATATCTTTGATTAAAGTATAATTTGAATACAAAATATCTCTAATTGAGATATAGGGTCTGTTTGGTTCATCAGTTTAATCCCAACTTTTTAACTCAAATTTTATCTTTTTCTTCAAAAGTCTTTGTCTTTTTCCCAAAAATTTTTTGTCTTTTTTGAAAAGTCAACAAAATTTATTATTTCAACTTCAAAATATCAACTCAAACTTGCGAACTAAACGGACCAATAATTTATTTCAAAAAATTATTAAATTATGACTTTATCTATAAATAAAACTCATATAATTAGAACATGTTCAATTTTTATATATATATATATATATATATATTTTAGAATATTAACAGAAAGACCATCTATATAACAGATGAAAAGTTTAAAATGAATATAATATATAAAATTAAAAGTCGAGAGTAAACTTAAAAAAGAACACATAAATCGGAGTCTATTATAAAATTAACCTTTTATTTATTGTAAGTTGTGATGGATGGGAAGAAAGGGGTGTTGGCTTGGCTACCAATTTGGATGCCAGCAAAGGCTACGAGCCTACGAAGGCTACGGGCCTACGATCATGGTGAATGGGGTTTTTTGAAGTGGTAATAACAAATTAGCTTCCTTTCATTAATGTTATCCGTTATTGCATCTCTATTGACTCTTTCCTCCTTTGTTATTAGTGTTTCCAGTTTGGTAGTGTCTATAAAGTATAAATTGGTCATCCAATAATATAATATAGGATTTATTAATCAACATATTAATTTAAAAACAAAAACTAATTTAATTATAGTCTAGTTCAGTATCTTCATTGGACGTTAGCATTTTGCCTTGTAATCATCATTACCCTTACCCAAGACAAGATCTTTCCTCCAATTAGAAAATAAACAACATCATAATATTATTAAAATAAAGTGTCCAACTTTATTTACTAATTGTGAACTTATTAATTCGATCAAGCTCATAATGGATCAATTAAATACTGTTATTAACTCTGTTTCGCGCCACTGTCAAGAACTAAAGCTACACTTTAAGAATACATAAAATATTCACTAGAAGTTAATGCTAACAGTCAGATAGTTTTGTCTACCAATATAGTTTATTACAATGTAATGTGATAATTCACTATGAACATCCCTAATTGGAGCTTGGTGAAGAATTTTGTTCTAATACTACTACAAAAAGGGGATTTCACGACGGTTTCAGAGTCGTGGAATCTTTTGAGATTTCACAAACGGTTTTTTAACCGTCGTGTAATATGAAAAAATGGTAAATTCAGGCTGATTTTAAGATTATACCACGACGGGCCCACATAAAAACCGTCGTGGTAGCCAGGGCTACCACGACGGTCCCACAAGGAGACTGTCGTGGAAGCGGCGAGGCTTCCACGACGGTTTTTAAAAGACCGTCATGGAAGCAAGCCTTTCCACGACGGTTTTTCGTAAAAATTTTTCCACTCCGTGTTTTTGCGAATTTTACACGACGGTTTTTTAAAAAATAATCGTTGAAGTACCGTCGTGGAATCACATATTTGTAGTAGTGTAACCTCTTCAATCACAATCTTTTTCTTTCTTTCTTTCTTTCTTTCTTTTTTTTTTTTTTGAAAAGGGAAATTTCATTAAATTCAATAAAAAGATACAAAAATATTAGACATAACAAATGACTCTATATTATACGAGACAAAAACCTTTTCGATAAAAATGGATTCATCATTAAAGTCTGATGAAACTCAAAGAAAAATATGTATGCTTAAGACCCTAAAACGGGCATATATCTTGACACACTGAAATCGAGTATATGTAAGGCTTTTTTTGACAAAATCCTGAAAATCGATTGAATTTCCCGATCGATCAAGGGACAAGATTCAATAGCATTAGGACCACTACTAATCCCGCATAGAAGCAACTCTATCGAGACCAAAATACGCTTAAGAGTCAGATCTGATAGGCAAACAACCAATACAGAAGGTGGAGAAAACCAACTCCATTATTAGAAATAACAAACAGAAATAAAACATACAAAAAAAGATGGTAAAGCCATCGCCTTTATAACCATACAAACCGACACAACCACCAAAAAAAAAAATCACACAGAAAGAATCATTGCAAGCCAAAACCATCCATGTCGATGGGAAAAAACTAGGTTGTAAAAGCCGAGCTACTGCAGGACCTCCCCAATGCATGATGACAAAGAACTACCACCAACTATCTCATTTATGTCTTGTTCCTTCGCACAACACCAATCATCTTGCCACTGGCTCATCTCTACCAAGACCTCACTTTATAATTCACAACCTTCATCCTTAGGGCCGCAAAACCAGAGACATGCCAAAGCTGCCACCGGAGTCTAGCCTCATGAAAGGAAAATGATTGAGAAAGAGAGAGAAAGAGATAAGAGAGGAGAGAAAGAGAGCCTCCTCTATCCTAAGAGGGTCAAAGATAAAATTAAGTTCACACCCGGTGGATACGTGATCTCATTTACTTATGATTTATGAATTAACACTATTTGGAGATACCATTGATCTTCATTATATGAAGTTATAATTTTCAAATCAAAATGATTGAAGTTCCCAACAACCCAATACTGTGCATCTTCAAAACAACAAGTCATTGGTCCTCCGAATGTTTCACTCACTGGTACTATTCGAGAAACATAATATAAAGGATATGAGCTTGTCAACCACTCAAGATTAAGGTCCATACATCAATTAGTAACCATCTCGTGATAGGATATCAATTCTTGTATGTGAATAGATCTTCTCAAGAATGTATTTCATCGTTGTCCAGTTCAATGTATTTATCAGTACATAAATATATCTACTTTGTAACACTTTTACCAACTATCCAGATAAGTTATCCCACCAATTCGAATGAAGACAACATCATAATCTTATCACAACAAAATGTCCAACTATATTCACCGGTTGATGAACAATTAATTTATGCTTTAATCCTCAAAGTTATTATATGTTTGTGCATTATATTCAACATATACCTAATTGAGAATATATTTAAAAACTAATGGATCACAATGTATCGAATTCTAACAAATATTTAAGAAAATATGGCATGTAATTTATTAGATTAATACAGGGGCATTGAATTTTTTTTTGGATTAATTACAAAAATTCCTCTTGGACTATATGCCATATAATACATCCCCTCCAAATTTCAAATGTAACACCCCGTTCTATTTGAAAAAATAAATCACTAACAGAAAAAAAAAAAAAAAAAAAAAAAAAAGGTCCTTATGGTATAACTTTTGACAGTAATACACATGTCACACAAATGATATGATTGTCGTCAAATATTTGGGGAGAAAAAGTGTTACAAGGGTCACGGGAAAATTTTAAATAGGAAAGATTACTACCTTTACTTGATAAAATATAATTTTGACACGTCTTCTTTTTTTTTTTTTTTTTTTTTATATATATCAAAAATCCAAATAGAAGGAGAATTTTCATTAACGGAATATTGATAAGAGGACTCAATGTTTTGCTTTGAAATTCGAGAAAAAAAAGTGGTACAAGAGGTCATAGTTCGGGGGAATTTTTATAATTAATCCATTTTTGAAAGAAACAGGAGCCATAATAGAGAGAGACTAGTGAAAGAGAGAGATGGTTAGTGTAATAAATGTTGCACATTTTGTCAAAATCTAAGATGAAATTGGCACCACTCGTTCACCATTAATGGAATCCAAGGACCACAAATTCAAGGTTCAAAACCAATAAAAGTTGGGGGAGGGCATGCCGAAAGGCCTTGAAGTTAATAATATTTGGGCTATCATCATTTCCAAAAGTACGCGTTAATGGTTTCCTAGAAGTTACACAGTCGTTGATGAGAAAGTCATGCATTTTTGTACGTTTGTGAAACGGCAAGGGTTTGAAAGTCTCTCTATCTTCTAGATGCACAAACCGTGTCCGTATAGGGGCCTTTTTTTTTCATATTGAAATTCATATTTTGTTTTTAGGTATTCATATAAGCAAACGACACATAATTTTATGAGGTATATCCATCACAAAAATCGCCTGAAAAATAAAATAAAGGATTCTATTAGATTATAATATCTAAATAATTATTTATTAAAAAAAATTTATGACACTTGTAAATCATTCACGGTCCTTATTTTCCGCGTGGCATTCGTCGCAAGCTATCGTTTTCTTTTGGTAATTCATACTGTTTGTCTGTTTCTTCTCTCTTTCCTTGAACTAAGTCAAATAAACGTGAGGCTAACATAATGATGATGTAGGGTGAGACCAGACAGATTTTGATTCCCACGTGTGACGCAAAATTTTTTCCAATCTGATTCTTCCT
>BKCH01001485.1:0-14684 GCA_008635985.1 Ficus erecta
ACGTTAGATCTAATCTAATGGTACAAAATTATTTCCTACCATTTTTTTAAAAGAATCCACTTGGATTACCAATTTGGGCTGTTAGATCTAATCTAATTATTACAAAAATATTTACTAAGATTTTTTGGTTTTTTTTTTTTCCCAAGAATCCACCTAGATTGTGAATCTCTATCATTATATCTAATTTGATGGTACAAATATATATATATGTATATATATATTTTTTCAACAATCTACTTGGATTTATATGTTTAACATTTATTTAAATAAAAAACTCACTTTTTAATTTTCCACGTGTATTGCCATGTTATATATATACAGATATTTTTCAAATTATGTTATTCATAGTACATAATAAATTCAAACTTTTCAGCGAGATAATGTGTAGCGATGATGCAATTCTAAGACCTGCCTCCAAGATCACTCCTACGTGTACTATGTTTTGCATCCATTTCACGATGGTTTTGAACACCACAAACCTATTTTTGACGAATTGAATTTTACTTAAGAATAACAAACACTTTAGAATTTAATTAAGAAATAGCTATGATTTTTCTACGTCTAAGAATAGAAGAGAACACTCCTTTATATAAGATTAAGGAGGAGCAATGATTTTTATTCCTTTCTGGTGTGGGATTAGTGACCTTTAATTAAAAAGGAGCACTGACTTTTATTATTTTCTCATACTAGTGATTTTTTTTTGTCACTTTCCAACATTTATTCCTTCACGGGTGCATATTTGAGAGTCAATTTCTCATCATTTTAAGCATATGAATAGATCATTTCGAACTCCACACGGACGAGAGCATATATCCATCTTGACTCGTTATAAATATGTTGTGGGTTCCGCTTAAAATTATGCATAAAAATTGGTACCTAGCTTGATTCCCAAGCCATTTTTCTAGTAGGTTCTTTGTTTTTTTTTCATTCTCTTCATCCTCATTATCTTGGCTATCTTTTTCAGTTTGGGGCTCGTCAATGTGCTTGCCCATTGACATCCTTGTTCCCGGTATGATTTTCTTAACTTTTCCGTTTCGTTCCTTTCCTTTCCTTTCTTTTCTTTTCTTTCTTTACTTTTTCATGGAAGTTATCGTTGAACTCTGCTGTTCTGTTGGCTAGTCGGTTTTTTCTTTTCTTCTCTTTTCCATAGGAGTTGTAGTTGAATTTTGCTGCTTCGTTGGCTAGTCTTTTCTTTCCGTTTTCTTGGGAGTAGTCTTTGAATTTTGCTGTTCTTTTGGCCAGTCGGTTTTTCTTTTCTCTTCCTTTCCTTAGGAGTTGTCGTTGAATTCTGCTATTCTTTTGGCTAGTTGGTGTGGTTATTCATGTGGCCATCTTTATTTTTCTGTTTAATCTTTTTTTTTTCCCACATAAATGTAATGTTCTTGTCCTCGTCAATTGAGTTTAGTTTCTTGATTGCAAATATTTGGAATTTCATCATAGTAATTGTACTTGTCTACTTTGTTGTTCTCAAAGATTAAAAGCCTGTTAGGCTGATTTGCAATCAAATCTGCTGGCTTTTTATCACGAAGTAGAAGATAATATTGTGTTTTCTTCGTTTAAAAGATCAGTTTAAATACCTTCATTTAGTTTATAGGTTCATCTCCAACTAAATTGTATTTTTTTTTACTAGATTTTTATCTTTTTCTGAACAGTTAACAAAAATTATAACTAGTTTTTAAAAAGTCAACTAACTCTAATTTAAAAATTTCAACTCCAACCGGTGATCCAAACAGAAGCTTAGAGGCAAATCATATCTCTCCAAAATGGTTCAACCTCTTTCAAGAAAACATAAATGAATCACTACTTTTTATCTATGATTCCAAAAAACTGAAGATCGTCAGATTTGTTTCTCATATTTAAGGAGAAAGTAGTTTTTTTTTTTTTCTCTCTTTTTCTTTTTTCTTTTTAATTTTTTTGAACATGACAATGTATGTTATTATTTGGATGACTGCATTCATGCAAAATATCATTTATAGTCATAGATTTATATCAAAGCACTCCATATCTTTAAATTGATTAGGGTTGCTACTAATATAAGGTCACATGCGCGTTATATATAGCAAAATGTTATTCTCATCTATACCTCCTTGAATTATAGAATCATTATCACTTTGTCTTTTCAATTTTAAAAACTGTCATATTGTCTCTCGAATTTTAAACTAGTCTCACTTAATCACTTTTATTAAGGGGATTTTTGGTAAAAAGTTCATTTTAAACTAAATTGTATTTTTTTCATCATATTTTTTTTCTTTTTCTGAAAAAGTTTTTTGTCTCTTCTGAAAAAGTTTTTTGTTTTTTCTGAAAAATTACTATTGAAACTTAAAAATCTTAAACTAAACTTATTCACCAAACACCCCCTAAGAATTAAAGTTTAAGGGGTTTCCATTGTAAATATTTTAGCCCAAAGACTGATTTTTCAAACACGATAAGTTCAAGGGCATCCATGCAAATAAGCCAAAAAATCCAAAAACAATAAATAAATAAATAACAAAAAAGAAAAAGGGGAAAAAAAACGTCGTCGCATAACAAAGTTGCTCTTTCCCAAATTCGAAAACCAACGAAACCCTAGAGCAGAGAAGCTCAAAACTCCAAACATGCTCTCCAGCCTGCCTCACAGTTCACATCCAGACTCATTGTCGGTACGAGATTTATCTTTTTAGATCTTAAAAATATATATATATATATATATATTTATTCCTTCTTTGGGTATTGGAATCACACCACAAAATTGGAGACTGGAAATGATGGTGAATAATAGTAAAAGGTCTGAGCATGAAAATGGTGGCGATGGCGATGAGTTTGAGTTTTTTTTTTTTGGAAAAAAAAGGAAAAAACCAGGAAGTGGGCCCCAAGTCCTTGCGAAAGATATGGCAAGTTATGGCTTTCGCAACCTCTTCCACAGCAAAAGAGAAAAATAAAAAAAGATGAAAGCTTTATAAGGGTTTTCTTCTTCTTTTTTATTTCTCGGGTTGAAATGAAAAGGCGTGGGTTGCATTCTAGTATTGAATGTCAATCTAGACTTCTCCCGACATTAAACTCATCTCCTCCCACTTTTTTTTTTAATCTTGTTTCTTGCTTTGATCACAACCTCTTTCACTGATCCTTTGTCTCTGATAATACCCAGATTTTGTTTTGTTTTGTTTTGTTTTCTTTTTTGTTTTGTGGGTTGTGCTTAATTTGTTCTTATTATTATTATGTGTATTTTTTGATGTGATAAAGTTCATAACTTGATTATTGTTGTTTTGGTAAAATTGTAATATCTGGGGAGAACGTATTTTGCTGCTATTTGTGTAGGAAGGTCAGTGGTTCAATCCATAAAGTTCTTCTGGTTCAAACCCTTTTTGCTATAATGCTTTATCTCACAAAAGTTTAAACAAATTTAAAAAATTCTGTTCAAACCCTTCACTCAAATACAATTATTTGGTAACTTTTGGATCTTGATCTGGATTATTTTTGTTAACTTGCACTTTATCTGGGATTCATGGTGAAGGGCTTCTGTTTATTGCACGTTTAAAGATATCTTATGTTGCTTTTGTGTAACAAAGTTCAGTGCATATCAGACAATTGCTGCCACAGACAAGCTTCAACTTTATGCGTGTTTTAGCGCTGTCGGTTCACTTGTGGATAAGCATTTCTGGTGCAGGAGACTGGTGACTCTCTATTTTTCGTGCGACGTAGGACTAGGGTCTGAGATGATTTCTGACCTTATTTTGGAGCATGGACATCTGGTCATCTGATGTGTGTAGAAATATGTTGTGTCATGTGGTTTAGGAAGTAATTTAGTTGTGTTCACCGTAAAAGATATTTGCATAAATTTTTATTGAGATTTGAAATTCTTGAATTCCATGAAATGTCAACCTCCAGAACTAGCTTGGTGAAAATGAAAACTCAAAACTATACTACTTTCCAAAATGCCTTTGATCTCAGAACTAATTGCTATTATAGTTTAAATGTATTCTCTCTGTCTCTCTGTATGTGGCAGATCATATCGTTTTTAGTAATGTCATAAGATGTTACAGCATCAACAACCGGGCGGCTAGTGAAGCATCTGGTGACGTTAAAGATGAGCGTGAGCCTAATAGTCGCTCGTTGTTCATGGTAAAGAGATTCTTGACCAGGCTGCGGCTCATCCAAATTCCAATATCGGTTGAGGGCTAAAGATGACAAACGCTTCCTTCAGACATTTATCCTTCGACAGGAGCTGGAAGTCCATTTGTTTATATTTTCAGCAGTGTACGGCTCAGATGTTTCTTTGTCAGCAGCCACTTGTTCAGATGTCTCCAGTTGTGCCTGTACACGCCTTCTCTGTGGTGGAAACTCGTTCTCGACCTCACCGCTATCTATTATAAGCCTCAACTTCTTGCTCATGCTAATCACAGTGTCTAATAACTTTTTTTTGGTTCCTGACACTGCATAATATCTATAAGAAAAACAAATAACAATGAAGAAAAATCATGACTATGGATGCTAAGATTATGGCTTTATCTACTTAGGTTTCTCGACAGTTGACTCTGAAAGCTCTGATATAGCTCGGGATACTGATATTTGGACGCTGCTGATGCTGCCACACCTGAAGGATTGAATTTCGTGATCAGAGTAAGTTTTATTAATGTTGAACGCAGATTCTTTTGCGTGTTTTATAGGAAAATAGACACTCGTAGAGATTCTAGATTTTACTTCCAAGTGACTCGAAGCTTTTGCTATTTGTTGAAAACTAGGGAAAGTTTGGATTCGTCTTGTATAGTTAGAAAACACATCGTCGGTTTTGATAAATGCCATGTATCGAACCACTAATAAGTTTTAGCCAAAACTAGATTCATATGTTAGTTATGAAATCAACAGATTATGACACAAGGACCGTACTATGTGTTACATTGATAAATTTGGTAATTACTGTGTCAGTATAGTTGTGATTCCCGTATCGAGTATCGAGCAACTAATACGGGACATATTATAATAGCAATCTACTAGTGAGGTCTCACCGTGTTGTGGATATATAACGATCTCCTTAATGCTTCTTTGATTGCTACCATGGGGGAGATTGGAGAAGAACAAAGAAAGCAATGTACCGCACAAGCCGAAGGCTATTACAGCAAGCAAATCCCATTTGAGGTTTTTGAGGATGTGAAGCCCGTTGTCCTGAAATCCAGTGCTGTAACATCAGCAGGATATAGTTTTTTTTTTTAATTTATAGTTTTTTTATCGGTTCAAAGCAAGTGGTTTTTTTTAAAGGCATAATTGACTTATTTTAAGAACGTGGAAACGAAAAAACAGGTTTTGCCAGAAATTCCACAATTGTTAAATTTTTGTCCCCCATTTTGTCGATGTTTTGTGCTGCTGTTTCGATCATGAAAACAGAATGCTTTGTCTTAGATTGAGAGAGATCTTTGTCCAGTCTCCTTGTGTCGTTCGTTCTTCTCGCATCTTTGTGAATTATGTTCGTTTTCAGATTTCTATTTTTTTTTCTTGGTTTTTATATTTTGATGTGTTTGAATGGTTTTATTATTTTCGCGGTCGTTTCTCTTTATGTTGCTGTTTTGGATTTCAAGAAAAAGAAAAAAATTTGGAGCTGTGCTGTGTTGATTTCTGATTTAATTTGGAGGACCTGAAAAATGTCGTTACAAACTTTCAATCAATGGGGCTATTCGCATTTCGGTTTGTGTCTATCCCACGGTTAGAAAGTCTTGTTCTCTGAACTTGGCCAGAAAACACAAATTCGTATTATTGATATCGAAACAATCATAATAATTATACTTTGTGGTGTTTATTTGTTGTTATGGTGTTGCCTCTTTCTAAATGCCCTTGCGATCGATTTTCCTATCTCTGTGTTCATAAAAAAAAATTAAAAAAAAAATTGATAGCTATCGAGGCGAATCTCACTTTGACGTCGAGTGAGATGCACTAATGTATACAAGTGCTCACAATTTCTTTTTCAGTCAACAAGGAATCATTTTTTTTTTTTTTCAAAGAAATTAGGTCAGGTGGTTGTTTTTGACACTTATTTTTTGTTAAAAAATGTTTGGATATTTTTGTTAAAGAAAAATTGCCGGTGACAATCAAAATGTTGAAAGACCTTTCATCCCTTGTAGCATGTGTATGAAAGACCAGTTATTCGTGAAAGACTTGGCCTAATCCTATGTATTTACATATAGCAGGAAAAATTTATTCATTGCCGATAATTAAAAAAAAAGAAAAAGAAAAAAGGAAATGATCATATTTCTAATGATTGGAAGTAAATAGCTGAATTTACATTTAAGTTTAAATAAAAATAAAAAAAAAAGCCCACCGCAAAATACTCCCATTGTCGTTGAACTATTCATCATTACTCGTATATTATTTTGGGGATATGCACCGCAAACGATTGTAAGCCTAGTTTACGTCACGTTTGAATTTAAGGGTGTCTGACTAATGATAAATAGGACAAGGTCAATAAGTTGGAATCGTGTCATTGAAGCGTGTTTGTTTGTAGGATTTTCTAGAGACTAAAGATGGATTCTTCTGTAGTAATAAAGATAGTAAGGTGTTTGTATCGGCAAGTACCAGTTTTCTCGAGAAAAAAACTATGTGAATAACTTTATACCTCGAAGCAAAGTTATGCTAAAGAAATTGGTGATTGATAAGACTAGTAGGCTAGTCAATGATCATAATGAATATATTGTAAGTGAATCGCTGGTCTTTAGAAGTGATACCATCTACGAAACAACAATCGACTGTGTTTTGTCGTAGTAGGACCGTTACATAGAAATTAGAGAAGCTAACGGGAAAATGTCTGATGAACAACAAGGCGATTCAATCTCTTTCACTCAGGCGATGAATGACGTTGATTATGAAGAATGACAAAGTTACAATGAACCTAGAAATAAAATCCATGTTTAATACCACAGCTCCTTAAAGATCTTTTGGCAATCAACCGACGTGGAAAACCACACAACCGACGTGGTTGATTTTCCCCGTCGGAGACTGACGTGAAAGGGGCGACGAGAAAGGTTTTTATTCTTGTAGTGATTATTGTGTTCTGTTGCAGCAACATTTGCACTCATAGAGCTTGGTTTTGTAGAATCTAACTCCTTTGTTGTAATTTTCTTGCAGCAACATTTGCACTCATAGAGCTTGGTTTTGTAGAATCTAACTCCTTTGTTGTAATTTTCAATGCTTACTTTTAGAGAGAGCAAGAGTGACCTAACTAACCTGAGCAAATTGATAGAAACTACGATTTTCAACAGATACTCATTCAGGCCTAAGAATCTCTCTTGGTGTTCTTTAATTGAATCATGAATCACGAAGCCTTAATTAGCTCTAACTTGAACAACAAAGTTTCAAAGTTAACAACATGAGGGTGAACTCCGGCCTCATTCCGCGGATGAAATAAGGCAAGAATACAACAATTGATCATGCTATTACCATTCTTTAAATTTTGGATTGGCAAATTCATTATTTTTATCCTCGACTTCCAAAAATTATACTGGTGGTGATTTCCTTCTAAAAATGAAAATGCCTTAAGAACAAGAGAAAGCATTTTGAGTTGCAAAATTTCGAGAGTTTAGTATTGTAGGCAAATTTTTGGTTTTATAGTTACGTTTGGATCACATTTTTAAATCCACTTTTAAAATTAAAAATTTTAAGGGAGAAAATATTATCGAAAAATAGGAACAATATTAAAGAGGATAATCCTAACAGGTGTTGTAATGTTTCATATTTTGTAGATTATATTTAGGGTTGTCGTTTCTTGTTGCTATTTGTATAGTTGTCGTTTTCCTGTTATATTGTTTTAAAACTTTTGTCGTTTACTTTCCAAAGAAACTGTTGTCGTATATCCCAGCATGACGTCGCCTTTTGACCTTTTTCTTTGATAACGGTCACTAACTGTTGCGGCTATTAATCTGTGTCCTTGCTTAGGTTGATTACGGGATTTTGTAATTGCCCTCTTCCGATTAATGTTTATTTTTTAAATTATTTTTTTAAGTTATGGTTATTTATTTTTACCGTTGAATTTTTTCTCCAAGTTTTTGTTTTGTTTTTGTTTTTGTTTTTTTTTTTTTTCCGTATCCTTTTATTCATTACTTTTGTTTTTACTATTGTGTTGTCGTTAACTAGCATAATTGTCGTTTCACTTGTTGATAATCATTCCGGTGCAAGTAACTTGTTTTATACACACACACGTCGGAGGCTTCGGAGTAGAGTTGACAATTCAGGTTAACGACTCGTGCTAGTGTCATCTTATTTATTGCTTGTGTCAGAAAATATTAATCCAAATACAATTTGCTTATTAAACATGTTAAAAAGTTTCAACCTAAACGCAACCCATTTTTATCATATTAATATTGTAAATCTGTATAACCCATTTAAATTAGGAGTAATTGGTCCAAATGATCCTAAATTCTTAAAATGTTAGTTGTTATAGTCATTTTCGTCCAAAACCATTTAATTTCTAACAAAATGAGTAATTTGAAAGGGTATTTTAGTATTTTAATAAAAATTAAAAAATCATAAAAAAAACTAAAATTCATCACTCTATTATCTATCTCCTCTCTCTCTCTCTCTCTCTCTCTCTCTCTCTCTTAGATAGATGGATTAGGGGGCATAGGGGTGGTTAGGTTCGGGTGGTTGGGGCCCGAGCTCGGAGTTTGGGGGGGGTGGCGACACTTGGTTTTGGGTTCAAACTTGGGAGGGGGGGGGGGTGACGATGCTTGGTTTTGGGTTCGGATTCGAGGGAGGGGGGCCACCCAGTTCAGAGTTTTGTTTTTTTTTTGGGGGGGGGGGGGGGGGGGGGGGGGGGGGGGGGTGGGCACCGAATCAGGGTTTGGAAGGAGGTGCTAGATCGGAAGTTTTTTTTTTGGGTCTCATCACCGGTTTCTGCATGGCCGGTCGGTAGGGGGGGAGGGGACCACATGGATCTAGCATGGGGTGGAGGGGGCTCGTCACCGACGACGACTCTCTCTCTTTCTCTTCTTCTCCCTCTCTCTCCCTTCCCCTATGCCGACTCCCTTTCTCTCCCCTCCCCCTCCGGTGGCTCCCTCTCTCCTTGCTTATCTGAGTTCTTGTTTGGCTACCCAGAGGTTTGGGTGTTTTGTGGTTTGAGGAAAAAAAAAAAAAGAAAAAAAGAAAGAAAGAAAGAAAAATTGAAGGAGAATGTAAATGAGTAAGGAGATAGAAAATAAAGGGATATTTTGGTTTTTTGCTACAAAATTATGATTTGAGTAAGTTTCCATTAGAAACTGAACGGTTTTGGATGGAAAGAACTATAATGATCAATATTTTAAGAATTTAGGGTCATTTCGGCAAATAAATAAATAAATAAAACAAGGACTAAATCATCACCTTGTAAGAATTCATGGACTGTTTAGGTCAATTACTCTTAAATTAATAACTGATAATAATCTGTTCAATTCAATTGCGATACTTTTATTAACATATTTAATACATCAACTTATCTTTTCTTTTAAGAAAAACAAGTGAAGTTTTTGCTTACAAATTTAAAAATCTTATTATTTGTACTTTTTTTTAACTTAAGGATGAGAAAATTTGAACTCTACACCTTATAGTGCAATCAAGTGTGAAATAAAGTTGCAACCACATATTATTTATACTTACTAATATTAACTTATATTATATCATATATAATTAGGTTATAAATAATACATGTAGTCAATCATGTCCATTCATGTCATTTCATTTTAGGTTGGTCAACTTAAACATGTGACCTGATTTCTTGATCATGTCTATCTATTACTAACCCAAACCCGTTTATAAAAAACCTAAATAATCTAAATTTGTGTCTTATTTGTGCTGTGTCATCATATCGTGACCCAATTACTAGCCCTACATACTTCGACGCATGGGCAGCTGATCATCTAATAGGTTTTAGAATCTCTTGTTTCACGTGTTTGGGAAATGAAGTAGTTGAGTGTTTTTGCAGAAAAAATAAAAAAAGATATATGTGGTAAAATTTATTGAGCTTCAACTTTACCGAAAGATGTATATAATTAGCTTGAGGATCTTATTTTCTTCATCTCTTTCAATTCGTAAGACTTAAATGTCAGAAGGAAGGAAAAGATAATGAAAATTGTGCACTCAAATATTTGTTTATTTCTTAGATATTGTTGCTAATTTGCTTAATATCAATGATTTGGACACGATCTGATTAATATATATATATATATATATGAATATTATTACTTTTAAGCCCATCTAACGCTGGGACATAAAGATAAGTTTGTTTGTTTGTTTTTTTTAGTACAAGCAAGCTTATCACACATTTTTCTACGAGATAAATCAACCATAAGAACCTTAAAGAGGAGATACCAAGTGGACTCATAAGTGAATCCTAAATTACAATTTCCAAACAATTGCAGACTGAAAAAGAACTCATGAATACTTATATACCATTTAGGGTCTTCACTGTTGGAAAAAATGGGTTTTAACCATTTTAAGGTCCAAATTTGAGTGGGACCCACTTAGTAAAAATAACGGGTCTTGGTGAATTTGTGCTCTCCGTCGCGAGGAGATCGAAATCATATATTCATACGCTCAAATGGTATTCGGGTGAATGAGAAATTAATGCTCAAAGTGTGCCCAATGAAATAGAATTTTATTGGAAAATTGCTTATTAATGTGGAGTCCTACATTACTTAGGCATAAAAGCTTGATGGACTTTATAAAAATTTTTACTTTTGGACTTGGGTAAGATTGTGTACCCAAGAGGCTCTCTCACGCGCAAGGGGGTGCAAATCACAGCCCCGGTGGGTTAGGGGCCTAATGTGTGCGCCCGCACAACGTGGGTGATGCGAATGTCGGTCCGTCGAGCTTACCCTCGCGTGAACTTTGTTTTGCAAATTTTTTTTTTTCTTTTCCAACATATATTCCAAAGGTTAAGAATGGAGTTTAATGGGCAGCATTAGTGCATGATTAATACAAAATTAATCTAAAGACTAATGCATTGCATTAATCCGGATTAAAACCTAATGAATTTTGATTTGTAACACCTCATTTTGGAGTCTATAAAAGGAGGCCTCCACAAGCTTGAAAACACACACTTGAACACACAACACTAGCTCTTTCTTTTCTGTTCTTCGTGTTTTTTCTTCTTGTGGTCGTTCTTGTAATTTTAGTGATAGAGGGAAGGCTTTGGTTTCAAGTTCGCCGGAAGCGGTTTTCGATCGTGCTAGACTACCATAGCTCGTCATTGTATCCTGGGAAATATACGTCCGTTCAAGCCTCTTGCACTTACCGGAGGGGACGAATTGTTTTAAGGAAAACTGTCTCACGTGCCTCGATGATATTCTTTATGTGTTATTTCCTTCAAGATAAGGTTGAATTTCGATGTAATAATTTTATTTATATTATACTTTAACTTCTTGTTCGTTGTTTATCCTCCACTATTGTTCTAACACTCACTTCATGTTTCTTTAGCTTAACGTGATCTAAATGGTCTCTCACTAACTTGTGGCATACATGACAGTATATATTATTTTTTTGTTTTAAGTTTCTCATCTTTTATGCTTCAGCTATTAGCCCGTTTGGATAAAGGTTTCAACCCATGAAGTTTCTTATTCAACCCGTCAAAAGATTTTAAATTTAAACAAAAAAAAGTATATTTAAACCTTTAATTTAAACGGGCACTGCATATTTAACTGAAAGAGCCCGAATTTGTGAGGTCAAATGACAATACTGAGAAAAAGGTCACTGACGTATTATACGTGTTTGGTTTCAATCAGGATCAATGGAATGCCACTCCCATAATCCAGCATTGGTTGGCATTACCGTTTGGGGCACTCTCATTGGGCGTTCAACAAAATTGCAACGATCCGATTGGCTTGTTTCGACCAATCACGAATTTACATTGCCACAAAATCTATGATCTACTCTCCACTCTTCTGACTTATAGCATATATTGTATTTTTTTAATTGTTACTAGTGTATACTTGGCATAAATCTGAATTAAGGACAATATGATTTGGCGAAAAGGGGCTAAAAGAAACACTTTTTTTTTTTTTTTTTTTTTTTGGGACGGCCTATACTAAATGTAACTTACCATTTAAGTTAAAAGGTGTGTTTTCTTGTTCATAACAAAGACACAATTTCTATACCGCCCCACTCATAATTAAGTGGGTTAAGATGGCCCTAACAACTATTCAGAAGTGGCCACTAGTTGACTTAATATTCTTAATATTTCTTTTGTAGTGGGTTTTATTGTAATATTTTGTAAATATTATTGCACTTCACCAACCTTTAATTTAGGGGAAGCATTAAAAACAAAGATTTCTTTTATTTATTTATTTATTTAGTTGAGACAACCATGAAAAAAGGTATTATATTTTTCATGCCTTGTTAATCCTTTGGCAATTTAGTGCTCCTGATGAAAGAGCTTTCGTACTCATAATCCTTTGGTTCTTATTATTTTAAAGGAGCATCTCAAAACACTACAAAATAATTTGAGTCTATCAAGTCACACATTCAAAACGCTTTTTCTTCTCCTCACCAACAAAAATGTGTATTATAATACATTTTATATATATGTGGAGGAGTTTTCAATGGTTACTCTTTTTTGTAACCATCAGTGGTTACAGAAAAAATTATAAAAAGAAGTGCATATATTAATTACATTTGATGATATGAATTTTTGTTCACTTGCTATGGCAGGTCAAGTAACATTTTTATCTAAGATTTTATTTATTTTAATTGTACAATGAATATTAAGAATCAAAATTTTCCTTTTAATTTCAATTGTTTTTTGAGTTTTATTACAACGTTTCTTTTGTTACAAATTTCCTAGTCCTTTTTCTTTCTAAGTAAAATTAACATTTTTTTAGTAATTTTGATTATTAAGTTCATGAGTTCTTTTTTTTTTTTTTTTACTGAAATGAATTATTATTATTTTTGGTAATCTTAATCAAATCGGTGATGAATTAATTTTTTTTTATTGTTTTAAATAAACTAACTTTGTTGGTTTCCATTATTACGTACAATCATTTGTGTGCTAGTTCTTACTTTGGATGGTCCAAAGCCCTATGATTAAGATCATTGAGCTTCTTATGGTGATGCAATTTCTTCATTTTGTCTTCACCGAATGCGTTTTGACTGCCGGACGTCTGGGATTAGTGCTCTTTTTATTGAGAGTGGAGCTTATATTTCACATAAATAAAAAGTGGAATCTTGTATTATGATTTTTTTCAGTTACAGAAAAGTACTTTTTAAAAGGGTAAAAGAAAAATGACAGTCAATAAAAAAAAAAAAAAAAAAAAACCGGAATAGAATCATGAATGAGATTTAAAAATGAGGAATGAATCTTTAACATATATATATATATATATATAGGAAAAAATACTTAAAAAAAGTCATGTCATCAATTTAACAAGAAGTTATCTAAAATTGCATTTAATGAGCTCCCTAAGTTCAATGCTCATTAATTATCATAAATGATTGTTGGTCAACTATCTAATTTGTTATAACCGTCCGATTTACATCACATGGCTAAAACAATCATCACCATCGATGGGTAAATATGAGAGTAAACATTGAAATTTCATCCATATATATACCACCAAAGCATCTAAATATATTATAGTATTAAAGAAATTTTGTTTGATATGTATGTCCATACAAATGCATTTCCTTGAATCAATTTTCCTTTCGTATAGTGTAGTCAGATAAACATGTAGGAAAATGATCGTATTTGACACGTTAAGGGCTTGTTTCGCTGGAGAGAAAGGTGGAGTGAAGACCGGAAAGTGGTGATCAGGAATTAGTAAAAGAATTTGAGACCTATAATTATTAGTGATTGAGAAAACATATATATGAAATGAATTGGGCGAGGGATTAGAAATCCTCTAAAAAACTCCAATTTTACTCTCTCCCACTATGGAGCGAATAGAAAAAGGAAACCATATCAAATGTAATAAGAGACATTTTCCTGTCTTATGTTATATTATTTTTTTCTTTCTTCTTTCCTTTCTTACCGAACAAAGCCAAGTAGACTGTAAAAGCTCTTACATAACTATATATAATATCTATATATATATATATTTTAACTTTTAAATCTATCCTCCGGCTTTTTGATAGGCCAAAGCTACGAAACATTTATTATTTTTCCTAAAGTTTGTGAAAAACAAAAGTCTCTAAATATCAAAATTGGTCAACAAACAATGCCACAACTATCCTTTGCAATTCCATTCACGAAACGAAAGTGTTTTTGAATCTTTTTTCTCCAACCTTGGTATAAAACTACTTTGATATATGGGTTTGGTCCAAAAGCTTTATGTACTCGCAAATTTTTGAAGTCCCTTTTTCAAACTTTTGGTTTACTTCTTGTCTCAAAAAACCTCATATTTTATTTTTATTTTATTTTTATGCCGAAATCTATAAATATTCATACGTACTAATACAAATACAATTATACGTGGAAAACACAATATTTATTTTTGTATTTGTAGAATACGATATCATCATCATGTCATCATAACCATGCATACATGCAACATATCGATCTTATTATGGTGCATGTAAAAACAAAAGTTCAACCATATCCAAAAAAGAAAAATACAAATTCAAATTGATAAAAATTTTATTGGTAATTATACAGAAGTGTACTATTTTCAATTAATAACACAAATATTGCTGAAAAATTAAGAACCATAAAAATGAGAAGAATTTTGACTGAAGAATGAGGTGGAGAAGCATGTTACCAA
>BKCH01001486.1:0-52500 GCA_008635985.1 Ficus erecta
TTATATCCACATTCCATTTGTTAACCCACTAAAGAGAGGAGAGAGGAGAGAGAAAGAGAGTTTAGTGAGTTAACAAACGGAATGTGTATAGAAAAATGAGAGTTATTTTTATAAGATGATATCATAAGAGTGGTTAGATACTATTTAAGACAACAAAATTTTGAAAGAGGATGAAGTCTCCTATCTTAATCCTCTTGCCTCTGACCTTCTTGTGTTTTGACACTTTCACATATGCATATCACGGGATCACACTCGTATTTGCTAATTTTTTTTATTAATGTATATATTTTTTTTTGAACTTTTTATTAATGATATTTAAAAAACTTGTCATATCTATTTATTCACGTATTCAACTCATGGCGACATGAATAGAGATCCCTAATGTTACTTAATAATTAATTATTTTTTTGTGAACAATTGCTAACAAGTTATAAATTGTATATAATAATAATTTTTTAATAATTAATTGTGATATTTAATTTATTAAATAACCTTACTAATGCACATCTCCTTTTGTAAATTTACTTGCAATGTCACTGTTAAGATAAAAACAAATTTTTCCATTAAAAAATTATTTCAAGTAGATTTCTTTTTTTTTTTTTTAGGTGAAACGCCCTTTTTGTGTATACTTTTTTTTTTTTAAACTTTTTTTTTTTCCTGATATTACCTTAAAATTTTGTTTTTTCTTAAAAAAAAAAAAATCGAAAGGCCCCTGAGGGAAAAGGGCATGGTCAAAATCAGCAAAAATTTTCAATTTAAAAAAATTCATAATAGTCTCACTCAATTAGGATTCGAATTCCACTACGTTCCTCCACGCCAAACTTGGCTTATAAAGCAGAGAAAAACGAGAATTTTCACACGAATTGAGAGAAAAATCAAATCATATCAAATCAAAAAAGGAAAAAGTTACAGTTTGAGGATTATTTGAAAGATGCCGAAGAACAAGGGAAAGGGAGGGAAGAATCGGAAGAGAGGGAAGAACGAGGCCGACGACGAGAAGAGAGAGCTCGTCTTCAAGGAGGACGGCCAGGAGTACGCGCAGGTGACGCGGATGCTCGGCAACGGGCGGTGCGAGGCCAACTGCATCGACGGCACGAGGCGGCTCGGCCACATCAGAGGGAAGATGCACAAGAAGGTGTGGATCGGCGCCGGAGACATAATCCTCGTCGGACTCAGGGACTACCAGGACGACAAGGCCGACGTCATCCTCAAGTACATGCCCGACGAGGCCAGGCTCCTCAAGGCCTACGGCGAGCTCCCCCGACCACATTCGTCTCAACGAGGGCATCGGCGCCGCCCTCGACGACGACGCCTATGTCCCCGCCGACGACTTTGTCGACTTCGAGGACGAGGACATTGATAAGATTTAAAGAAACAAAAAAAAAACTTTTTTTTTCCTTCCTCTTTAAATCAGTGTTTTTTTATTTTTATTTATTTATTATTATTTTTTTTTTGCCTAATTTGATAATCGGTAATCATATGTTGCGCTTGGATGATTGGAATTCAAGGGCTTTTGGCAGAGGATTTATTATGCATAAAAACTTTTTTCATTCTCGATGATTTTGTGATGTTTGCAGCTTATTTTCCATTCCTTCTTATTTTTGCATGGCGATTTTTTGATGAATTAAAAAATTTTAGAAGCTGCTTCTTGACTTTCCGAATCCAAAAACAAAATGCTTATCTTGACCTCCCAATACGAACCATCTTGACCAAGTCTCTCAAAGAGCTTCATGTTCAAGTCAAAAAATATAACTTTCAGAAAAAGTTCTTTTAAGTAGCCTTTTATCAGAGTTTAAGTTAACCACATAATGAACACTGTCATCCGTCTAGCCCCCCCTCCCTCCCGCGCTGTGAGTCCCCCCCCCCACGGACACCGGCGAGCCCCCCCTACCCCTCCCCCACTGCCATGAGCCTAGTCCCCCCATCCCCACACGCTCCAGCCCAAACACCCCCCCCCCTCCGAAGCCAGATCTAGTTAGCATTTTGGGGGGGGGCCTCCTCGGCGTCATCAGGGAGCCACCGGTAGATGGTCGCAAGACCTTTTTTTTTAAATTTTTTTGAATTTCTATTTTTTTTAATATATAATATTATGAGTTTATGTATATTATAGTTATCATATACATGCAACATCTCAACCATTCGATTATTTCAAGACGGTATAAAAATGAACTCTACCGATAGGGTATATAAATAAGACTTACCCTTTAAAATGATTTTTAAAAAGGTTATTTTCCTTTAAACCCCTTTAAAATAAGTAAATGAGGATTGACCATTAAAAATAAAAATAAAAAAATAAAAAAAATAAAAACCTTTGCAACTTAATCAACTTAGAGATATGGAAATGGAAATTGTCAAATCTTATTGAAAGGATGAAGGGAGGAAATACAAAGGGTTACAAGGATTGACACAAAAACTAATCTACATCACAGGATACAAATATGCCTCTTATGAGAAAATACATCCAGAATAAAAGGATAATCATATCGATATGCTTCGAATCTCGGCGGTGCACAAATGCATCTACTCGGTTCCGGCAATCTTCTTCTTCAAGGCTTCAATATCTGTAGCTAGTTCTTTTCTGCTCGACTGAGAAAAAACGACGACAGTATCACTTCTAGTTAGTATCTAGTTTAAAATGCCATTGACCAAAAAACAGTTTTCCAAAGTTTTACAGGAATCAGGTTACGCACTACGTTTTGTTTATGTGCCAAGCTTATTATTGTTTTTTTTGAAAGAAAAAAAAACAAAAACAGAGAGAGAGAAAGCTGAGAGACGAAAATAAGCATTCAAAAAGTAAGACTAGAGATCAAATTCGCAATTTGAGTATCGGATTTACCTTGAAGAGCAGATAGCGGTAGACAAACCATCCTGTGTATCCTAGCCCTACCAACTCCAGGAGCTTGGGAAGCTGATGTTTGTTAAGAAAGTTACAAAAACAAAAATGAGTACATTCATGTAAAATTTTCAAAGTCATAGAGAATGCTAGTAATCTTTCTTATCAGAAGCTAAATGCCGTGTAAAAAAGCAAAAATGCTAAATATCCCAACTCGGGTAGTCGGGACGTATAGAAGTACTCTTTAAAAAAAAAAAAAAAAAAAAGACTTACCAGAGGCACTGAGTTGATGGCACTAACGATTATCGCAGATAGCCAGACAGCAACTATTGCCCCACCTCCATACAGAAGTACCGTGGACTTGTTTTCAACAGCATCCCACTGATAAATAAATAAATAAATAAAACCACCAAGGAAATTGTTTCAAACCAAACACTCTATAATCTGCTTCAACAATGTGTATCAGTAAAGGAAATCAGAAAGCAACAAGCTCAGTCCTTATAGTGATAAATATAAGATACGCTATTACTACTAACCTTCTCCTTCAAGTCGGTGAAAAGCTCACCGGCATCAACACTGGTCTCGTCAGAAGAGGCTCTAATCTGAAACTGCATTGGCCTCCGTGACCCTAGATGAAGGAAAAACAAGCTACTTGAGCACCCAATTGAATGTTTTCAAGGAGCTTTTGAACATAAAATAAATTAGAATATAGAAAAAAGGAACAAGATGAATTCGATTCCGAAGAAAATTGGCTTGTTACCAAACAAGGCCAAAGAAGAGGTCCAAAAAAGATTAAATAGCAACTAATCATGGCTAAACATTTTGGTATAGAATCTGTAGAGACAACAAAGGTTATCAAACATGTAGGGATTTCGAAACAAACATGTAGGGATTTCGCCCACCAAAAATCCTCTCAAACATTTTCTTGTGCTCATGCCTTAATGCACGTGTTTGCAAGGTCTACAAAATTCTTGGCATTAACATTCACCCAAATAGCCATACAAGACACTCCGGTCCAATGTCGTATCTATTAAGTTCGAATTCTCCAAACCAGGAAGTAAAAAATTAAAATAATAATAATAATAAATAATAAATAAGAACTTCTGTTTACTTAATAGCTAGCTATAATAAGAGCTAAACACAACTTTTCAACAGTACAATTTACGTCACACCCTCTTTAATTTAATTTTTTAAGTTTCAAGAACACTCAAAATTAAGCAAACCCAAAAAATAGTTTCAACAGCTAGCTCATAAATCCAATGAAACACACAAAAAGAAGTCTCATTTCCCAACATTAATCAAAGCCCTAAACATATTCGTCTTCTCCAACAACTTTAAAATCTCAGAAAACCCGGCAAAGTCTCTCCTCAAACAGAACCCAACCCAGAAAATCAACCCAAGAAAAAGAAAAGAAACATTTTGTTAACTCCTTTGACCAACAACTGCTCGACGATATGCCACAGAGAAACCGAAGAGAGAAAAGTACCTGAGGATTGTTTAACGCGAAGCGCGGAAGAGGAGAGGCGAGCAGGGAGAGGAGGCAAGGCGGAGCAGCGAGGGGGTTGACCGGAGAGGCGAGGGACCATGACGGCGGAGGCCGCCGCGTACGCCGCCGTTGCTGCCATTTCTCACCAACACGAGCGTCTCTGACTCTGGCCCAAGACTCGGCGATTGCTTATCTTCTACAAACGCAAAGCTAACAACGAGAAATGGTTTTTTTTTGGGGTCTGACTTTGCTGATTTGCTTTTGCGTCTCTCTAAGAAAAAAAAAAAAGATATTATTATTATTATTTTTTCCCCGTGTTTGGTATTGGTTTGTTTATTATCCATCTTCAGTGGCTCGTCTCAGAGCATGACACGTGGCTAGAAGGTGAATTCTGATTGGTTATTTCCCTATCTGCAATCTACGCTTACGGTCTCCCTCTCTCACGCTCTCTCTCTCCAATGGGTGGTTGCCTTCATTTATTAGGGCAAATCAAAATTTCGAATGACTTATGGTAAATTAAAATTTAGAAAAACTAAGGAGATCCTATCATTTTTATTTGATTAATTTTTTTACAATTTGATATATTATTAGAAGTACTTTTTTAAATTTTTAATTTTTTAACGTGAATTTTTTCTGTCAAACTTTAAAAAACTAATCTATTACTACCAAAACAATAGTATTTACCAAGTATGATAAATGTATACTTCCAATCATAAGTTTCATATAGAATTTTAATTTTTAGTTAAGAAAAAAAAAAGTGCTTTCTAACTAGAAAATGAGTAATCTTAAGGACACCAAGTCTAATCTCAATTTTTATTACAAACTCACGTGATGATCATCTTTTCAATGGTAGATGTTTATTAATGTGGCAATCATATCAATGAGATAATGAAAATTCGTATGCCATATAAGGTGATGCTCAAAAATTGAGAATGAAATTGGTGTCTATAATTTTATTTTTTTTTTAAAAGGAAAACTTATAGTAAAAAAAATTTTTAATTGGACGTCGCTCTATAAACTTTTAATGTTTAAATAATTAATTCAACAGCTAAAACAACTTAAAAAGAAAAAACAAAACTTTTGCTTTTGTTGTGGTTAGCAACGCTTACAAGCTTATGGTTGCATACATATATTGACAGTAAATTCATATCTGACTCCACGTATCTATCACGAATGTAGAGAAGGGTTTACATCGGTACGAACTTGGGGGATGGTTTGCTTCCCTTATACCCAGCTGCATTTCTAGCGGTTTTCAGGCTACAATTGGACCTGGAAGTCAGAGAGCGTTATCGAACATGTCAAGAAAAAAACGCATATGAAAGAGAAACAACAAAAATAGTGATCGACAACGGGCTTGGTGTTGTGCGGAGTGCTGAAGGGTTGGACTTGGTGGTTTGGGTGGCGTGATGTTAAGGTTTTGGTCATTTTGAGGGTTGAGAGATCTCTAGAGACACACAGAGTTGAGATCTTGGGTTTTTTTAGTACTAATTTTATCTAATAATATATGTTTTAATATATATATATATATATATATGAAACTTAGTTAGTTTCAATTCGGAACCGAGTCCTTTATCCCAAATCGAATGTTGAGTCTCCCACTATTTCGACAGAAGTAACTGACGGTGTTGGTTACCTATTAGTTTGTTGCTTGCAGTTCACCAATCTATTGCAGTTAGTGTTGTTGTAGTAGTTTTTTTTTTTTGTTTACCAACCCTAGTTTAGAGCTCAAATCTCAATAAATTAAAGAAGAAAAAAACCACAATTTATAATCCAATTGTATATTTGAGATTTATTGTTAAATAGAGTAAGGATATTTTATTTCTAGACTTAAAAATCGGAGGAAGGTTTAAATACTAAAGTGAAAAAATTTTAAGATCGGAAGTAGATACAATTATTAAAAGTGATAAAATTTGAGGATCGCTCTTTTATACGGCAACACCAAATTGCTAGACACGAATGGCGGGGAGGGAGGGAGGGAGAGAGAGAGAAGCTGATGTAGGCTGTGATACAATGCCTCCATGTTCTCGACCTCTCCCCTTCCCCTTCCTCTCGACCCATCTCCAACCTCGTCTACCATTCACCGATGGCGAAAACCCACATCCTATTCACCGATGACTTTGTCTCTCTCACTATCATCGAGTCATCAATTTCGACTTTATCTTTGCCAACCACCTGCGATCCGTTTGAGCACTGTGCCCACAAAAATGAGTTCTCGTAAAATTTTATATGTTATTCATAAAAACATAAACATAACTCATATGTCACGAAGAAGACAGAAGAAATGGCAATTCTTTAAACATCTTTCAACCAAAAAATTTTTTTTGATGATTTTTAGCCCACAAAAAGATAAGAACTTGGGTTTTGCTCACGATATCTAGTGATCAAGCCCAAGCTAGGTCTAGTTTTGAGGAAGGACAAGAAGATGATGATAGTACATGAGCTTTAGCCCACAAAAAGGTAAGAACTTGGGCTTTGCTCACGTTATCTAGTAAGATTATTTACATAGATGTTCAAATTAGAGATATTGAATTAAAAAATATTTATTTTTTCTTTTATTTATAAAAATGTCTAAAATAATACTCATAAAAACAACATTACCTTTCATAAAGAATTGAGAATTAATAAATAAAGGAATTATTAAAAAGGAAGAAAAAAGTCTAAATAAAGATGCCTAAATTTAAAAACATGAAATTGGTCAACAAATTGTTATAAAAGGAAAAAGATATCATAATAATATAGTAATTATTATAAAGAAAAACATCATAATGATATAGTAATATTATAAAGAAAAACATCATAATGATATAGTAATTATCATCATAATTGGTAAAAAAAAAAATTGTTATAAAAGAAAAAGATATCATAATGAGATAGTAATTATCATAAAGAAAAACACGATAATGATGTAGCAATATCATAAAGAAAAACACCATAATGATAGAGTAATTATTATTAAAAAAAAGAGTAATTTCTTATCACATTTAAACTTTAAAAAGTAACTATTAAAATAATACCGAAAATATTATATAAGAATAAATTATCATCATAACGTTATAATTATCATAAAGAACCTAAATCATACTTAAGAAACATGTTTATAAAAAACCTAAATCATACTAACAAGCAATCGCTATAATAAAAAATTAGTCAGTAAGATAAAAATACAACAATGATGAACAAATAAGAAAAAAAATTGAAGTATAATGAGGGAAATTATTTTAAATATAGTAAAAGGGAAAAATGAATACTACAAGTGATTATTTTTTTAAAAATGGACATTTACGCAATGTTATCATAAAACAAACATATTTTAAAACGGGTTCCTAAAAATAAACTTATGGAGTCCTTAAATTAGACTTTTTATGTAATTATTTATATCTAGTAATCAAGCCCAAGCTATGCCAGACATTGGTGGTACTAAATTCTAATGTATCACCGAAGTTGACCGGGTAATGACACATTACTAAAAGCTTATTATAAAAAATGCCGGCTTATGATATAGATTAACGACAAAACAAAATATAAAATAAAGAAATGCTAGCTTTTGTATAATTGACGTATTAACCAACTATTACAATTGCCCTTTCTAGAAAACATTTATTTAAGTTATTTACATATTCCAATTGTTTTGTGTCAACATAATAATTGTTTAAAGTTTAGGAAAATCGCAAATGAACAAGACCATTCTAACCAAAGACAATATAATGGCCAGCTTACTCATTTAACTTTATTAAACCTTACAAGTAACTTGAACGACCAATGAATGAATTGAAGATGAGCTCTCAGGAGACGTATAAATGGCACGCACTAGAAATGTAAAACTACAGGCTGACTTAGTTTTCTTGTTACATAAATTTTATTGACTTGTATCCTCTAATTGATTTGTGGGCCCATCACTATTCTTTCTTCTTCTTTTTTGTCCTTTGAATGAAAGCAAATCACTAACAAAACCAATCTGTTCAGGTGGGCAATGTGTTGGGGGAAGACCTCGTGTTTTTAGCACGGTTTTTAACCGTTAAATTATCATCTGATTTTATTAAATTAGCGTATTTTGTTTTATCTAATATGGTTTTGGTTTGATCTAATGGTTAAAAACTGTATCTAAATTTAATTTGATAGTTAAAAATCGTATTATTGAAATAAGGTTTTTTTTTTTTTTTTAACTTTACTTTCAGGGTACCTACCACAAAAGTCTCCCCCTTTTTTTAGCTAAAGAAATGACTATGCTTAAAATAGCCATGTTTACTTGAAGGTGCATAGCTTTCGTCTTCTTCCATGGAACTATTCTCTTCTGAGTCCCCGCTGTCACCTCCTGTCATGACTCACAACAACTCTCTTTCCTTAACCAACCCAACTGACAACGAATCGTAAGAGGAATAAAAAGAGAAAGAAAAAGAGAGGAAAAGAAAAAAAGAACCATAAAACAACACGTAAGGACCCTTTCTTTCTTCGGTGCCAGTCTAACATGATTACCCTTTATTCCCTCTGTGTATATGTGTGTATATATATATATATATATATATATCTACACACACATAACACAACTACACTTTGTTGATTCTCTCCATATTCTCCTCCTCACCCTCTCCAAACAAATCTTATTCGTCTCTTATAACTCCAAGAAGATCCCGACGAACGAACTTGTTAAGATTTGAAGAATTCAAGTACGCTTTTCGGACATCATTTTGGCGTCAAGTTCAGAAACATAAACACGTATAGATACACATATATATATATATATATAAGCTTTGATGGGTTTGGCAAATTATGGTCAGAAACATGTGAATTCAATTCAAGGAATGAGATTCAACAAGAAGGGCTCATATTCAACAAGGCTTTTGGGGTTGTGTCATACTCATTAATGGGGTTCGTCTTCAAAAGCCGGTACGTTATTTGGGTCATCGTTATAATTTCCTTGTCACAAACGTACATTAATTTTTCCGAAGCTTCTTATGATCCAAAGTCCCTGAGCATGTTTTTCCACGACTATGTGAACAAAACTATAGTTCGACCGCAAACGGGCACGCTCTACAACATTGCTCTGCCGTCGAACTTCACCGGTATGGATGTCAATTTTGTGAGGCTTAAAAGTGGGAGTTTTAGGAATAGAGGGGCAAATTTCAGCTCATTTGATATCCCACCAAATGTTGTCCCAAGCCCTTATGTGAAGAGGCTAGCCATTGTGTTTGAGAACTTGGGAAATTGGTCATCTTTGTACTACAAAGTGCCTAATTACTCCTTTGTTACCCCTGTTGTCGGGTTCAAGGTTTACGATTCTCCTAAAGTGTTGGGCACCAAGAGGCTCAATTTCACCATCCGGGGATCGAAACCGATATCAATTTGGTTCAATGATTACACGCCGGTGCAAGGGGAAAACGACGCTAGGAAATGTGTCGAGTTCGGTGATGATGGGGTGTTCGAGATCAAGAACATGACTTCTTCTAATGGGTGCATTGCTAGGGGTCAAGGCCATTTTTCAATTGTTGTGCCATCTTCTCCATCTTCATCACCAAATGTTGTGGGGAAGAAGAAGAGTTATTGGCAGTGGTGGCTTAAAGGATTCGGTGGCGGGTTTGTTGGCGTGATTTTGTTGGTTTTGGCAGCGATGGCCGTCTTCAAGCTAGTGAAGAGGAGGAGATTGAGAGCAATGGAGAAGCAATCTGAACAAGGTGTGGGGTTTGATACAATGTGGATAGGTAGAAGTAAAATGCCTTCAGCTGCAATGGTTAGAACCCAGCCAACCATTGAAAATGACCTTGTTCTTCCTTAAGAATCTTTCATTTTTTTTTCTTGATCTTGTACATTTTTTCCCCTTATTTTCCACAAATGAAATCATACCTCTGTATTTTTTAATATTTTTATTTTATTTTTTGAGATTTAGACATATGATATAATCATTGTTTTTGCAATTTGTGTCCTTTTTTTTCTTTTTTCTTTTTTTTCTTGTGGAGTTGTTGTCAGTCTTTCTTTTTTAATCAAGCGTTGGGACGATGAAAAATCAATATACACATGTGAACGTCCACATTTTGTTTTTTTAACCATCATAAAAAACTTATGAAAAAAACATTACACGATACGACGAAGCCAATTGTGGATGACTTAGTCCTCTCTCAAGGCTAGCTATAAGTAAAGCCTTTCTTGTTTGGTTTTGGCATATTCATCAGATTCAAGTTTTAACGAGGACGGCAATTTGGCTCTTGTGCCTGTTACATTCTCCTATATTTGAAAATTGTTAGGAAAAGAAAAACACAAAGAAAGAAAGAAAGAAACTAAGCGAATCAAAGGTTGGTAGGAACAGAACAAAAATACAGAATTGGAGCCTTTCAAGTTTAGTAATGCGATTAATTTGAAACTTGAAAGGAAGAATCTGTAAGCTCCTCCTTTTTTTTTTTTTTTTTTTTTTTGAAATTGCAATTTTTTTATCTATTATACTCATATCCCCCTATTCATGTCCATGATTTTTAATAGAATGATGTGGAAAGAAAAGGGCATGCCAGCAATAAACTATAATTGCAGTTTACTTTAATTGCATCAAAGTTAATATTCAACTTTGGCTTAGCTCATTTAGTACTCACAGAAACCAATCAAGGAAGAATATTTTGCTTGGAAAAAAAAACAAGAATTTTTAATGACTATAAATGCCCTAGATGGGAAATCAAGTTCATTGGCATATGAAAAGCAATAAAAGCCTAGGAGCTTATCTCAAAATAAGTCAACCCACAAAGTCCCTCTCTATTTAATAATTTTTGGGTTTCATTTATAGGGTTTGGTTTTCCAAAACTGCACGTCTATTTTCTTTTTTCTTTTTTCTTTTTGGAGAAATGTATCTTATCACAAGTTTTGTTACCAGTGATGCCCCCAATGAGTAACTAAAAGATCATCATCACATTATAAGAGCGTAATGATCATTTAAGGTCACATTATACCAAAAAACAAGAAACTTATTATACAACATAGTTGAAGATTAAGTACCTGTCACTTATGAGATTCTTTTTGGTTTCTTTTTAGTGACGCATCCAGATATTTATAATTAATTTTTGAGTGGAGGTAAATTAAACATTTTTAAGGAAATATGGGGTAAAATTTATAATTCAAAAAAAACATTGAGGGGGTAAGTGCCCCCCGGCCCGGCCCCTGTATAGATCCGTGACTATTTGTCTTGAGAAGTGAGAAAATATATATATCTTTCTACAATAGTGCCTTATATTAATAGTGCATTTTTTTTTTTAAATGCTTAGATCTGATTAAAATCACATTAAAATTTAAATTTAAATTTAAAAAAAAAAGTATGCAAAATAAACATGTTTTTGATACAGATATGATAGCTTGAAACAGAGTTCTACTCGGGGTTCAACCTATAGGTTGAAGGTCACAAAGCTCATGTAAAGGAAAAGGAGGATAAAAAGAAGAGCCATTGAGAATGGCTTGTGTGATAATTTTGTTGGCAGCTTCAGAGGCATGAATCCCATCCCAGCTCACATAGTTTTGTGGATCACTACAAGCTGTTGCTGCCACAGTTTTGCCATTTATTACCTTTGTGTTTCCACAGTAAGCTCTTGGATCAAAATTATAGGCACCACCCCCATACCCACAACAAGCTCTGGTTCCATACTTTAGCCCTGCTCCAAAACCAAAGCCAAAACTAGAATCATTGGATCAAGAAATATTCAAACAAAAATGCTAAACATCGTCGTTGGTGACGGAATCAACACTCATGGTGTACATGAGAAAAGTAAGCGACGCATGTCAAGAGAAGAAGGTGTTAATATGGAACGCTACATAGTAAATGATGTATCGACTTTCCGACCCTATAACGTACCATGAGAAGTGGGATGCTGAGAGAGGTCTAGCAGAATGGAGTAAGTATCAACATAGATGACTTGAGCATTTGGGAGAGACTTCCTAGCCTGGCTTAATGCCTTCTCCAGCAACTTGTTGTAATAGACCACTGCATTGTTGTAAGGAATTAAGCATCCAAAGGCATCAAGGTCTGAGATTTTGTGAGGAAGCTGCGCCAAAAATGCTGGATAACAACCCACTGGTGCCATATTTAGCACCCAAAATGCTCTCCCACCTATTGCATATAGCTCCTACACGTTTACATATACGATTCATTTTTTTATGGCACTAAAAAAAAAAAATTCAAAAATAACACTAGTTTTTGACTTATTTTTCTAATGTCATTGTCACGTCGGATTATTTTGGAAACTATATATGGATTTTTTTATGGTCGTGTGCTCTTTTTTTTTTTATTTAAACCATGACCCTGATATACTTTTATGTCATTATCACGTTAAATCAATTGACATGTGTCAGTAAGTATTTCAAATACAGATCCAAAAAAAGAGCACAGAAAAATAGAAAAATTCATATATTGAAGTGCACAACAGGAATTGTTTGGAAAGTAGTAACCTTGATGGTATCAGCAATCTGGTAAACCACTTGAGGAAGAAATTGCTTCACTCCTTCAATTCCAATTTCCTTCAAATTGGAAGTAAATCGTTTTGACCAATATAGAACGTGTAGAGTGACTTCCCAAATATGTCCGGTGAAGGAAGTCTTTTGGATTCTGAAAAACAACTTTTAGGTCATCAAGACAATAAAAATCAAACGGAGCTTTTACTATAAGAGCCACCTCTTTTCATTATCGGTAGGAAATGTAATTTGAAACCGTCCATATCAAAAATTTACAATACATGAAACAAAACTACTCTCGTTAATCAGATGCAGAAGATACCTCTTTTATCAGACGAGTTATGGAATTCATCAACTCTGACCTTGAACTCCTTGATTTGGTTGAGCTGGATAGCTAGAGAAAATGGACTGATACCAGTGACAAATAAGGAAGTGTTTGGAAGGAGAACAGTGGAGGCGAGTGTTGCAAAATTAGCTCCATGTCTGTAATCAGAGCCGATGGATTGCAAATATGGGCTCAGAAATGGCAATCCTAGTGCCTGAGCTGCATTTTTCAACAGACCATACATTATAACTTGTAACATGACTGAAAAAAATTGATACAAAAGACTCTGGTATCTACAAACTAATGGTACTCAAAGGTACAAAAGCAGTAGTGCTTAACATCAGTGATGCCTGATACCACTACTCAAAGTGTAGAACATACACGTAAAGTCAACTAAATGTGAGTCAACTAATATCCATGTTGTATCAAAATATAAAAAGAAATATGAGTAAATTATTCATTTAATCCCTAAATTTTTAAATTTATGCAACTTTAGTGCCTAATCTTTTTTTTCGTAGTTAAAATCCCATAATATATTAAAATATTACTATAATAGCCATTTTCGTTAATTTTTTGATAGAATTTATTAGTAATTTGATTAAAAAGTGATACTAAATAACGGATTTTGTCCAAAAATTAATGAAAATAACTATTATAGCAATGTTTTTAATAATTTAGAATCATTCTAGTTAAAAAAAAAAAAAAAAAAAAAAAAAGAGCATCAATTAAAGTAACACAAATTCTAATTTAGTAACGTAATTTATCCAAAAAAAAAAAAAAAAAAAAGTAGCTCCAAACACCAGCTAGAACAGCCGGCGCCTATCTTTTTAGAGACACGTGTTGGATTCAATTACATCTCGACTTGCAAATTGTTAGGCAATAAGACATGATAGAATTTGATTGGACTGAAAATAAATAATGCTTCTTAAACGCTACATTATAGTATAGGAATCCAGCCTGGAGGTCCCTGTCTCCAAAGGGCTCTCTAATCATTCAAGAAGGTTAAAAACTATCTAATTTTGAATCCCAGTGTCCCACAGTCACGTGGGATACCAAAGGAAAATCCAGAATGAGAACGACTACTCCACATTTTTCCAGCTTAGCCTATTTGTCTGCTGGTGAAATTTTTTTTTTTTTTTGTCAAATATGCCCTTATCCCGAAGGGAAAGATTTTTGAAAAACCAGAACTATACAGATAAACTTGAGAGACTAGAATGTGCAAAAACAGTGAAATACTTTGAAATTTAAAGTATTGTAGTTCTATTTTCGCAGTGCAAAGACAAAAATTGCTGTAAAAACGATGCCAGATTTTCTCTCTTTTCTGATAAGTCTTTTTTAAGTCTATCTGCAACACTTAATTACGTTGGGACAAAATTTCTTGTTCTAGTTACGTAATCTGTGGTAGAATATCAAAACACTTCATAGAATCATCGGATTTTTATTAAATTTTATTTTGATATTATCATATTTTTTTATAATAACTTGATAAGATTATATTATGACATGACAATCATATAATGATAATAATAATTATGTCATGTCAATAGGGTACTTTTTTTTTTTTTTTCCTAATCTTTTCACAGAATTCTCAAACAAAAAAAAAGTGTACAAGAATGTATTAATATTATCATATTTTTTTATAATAACTTGATGAGATTATATTATGACATGACAATCATATAATGATAATAATAATTATGTCATGTCAACAGGGTACTTTTTTTTTTTTTTTCCTAATCTTATCACAGAATTCTCAAACAAAAAAAAAAAGTGTACAAGAATATAAATACATAAACAAAGTGAAAGAAAGGATTATTTTTAAGCTATGTGATATGAATATTTACCGAGAAAATCGATGATGAGCCTTCCATCGGTTGCCCGGCCGACTGGTTTCTTGAAGAAGGTGGTTCCAAAAGGCCCGGACTGCGCCGGGAAAGCCGCCCAGAATCCGCCGGTATCCGAGTTTGAGTCACCGAAGTTGAAGATTGCCTTGAATTCACACTTTGAGCAACTTGAGCGGCCAAAGCTTGCCACCAACACAACACAAATGCATACAAATATTCTCTCAGCATTTGGTCTTGACGATACACCACTCTTCATTTTCTTTCTAGCTGTTGGGGACAAAACACAAGTGATATTTCACTGTATATGTATATGTGTGTCTATATATATATATGTATGAATGTATGTATAGTTATGGTATTGAGAACAATAGTTGGGGTGTGACCGAGAGTGAAGGAGCATGCAAAAACTACATAGTACTTTATACATATGTGTCGGTCATGAATTTGCCAAGTGATCTTTAGGTTTTAAATGTGAATATTTGTTTTCTGCCAATTTAGTATTCGATTTAGAATATTTGAGATCATGTCTTCATATATCTCTTTATATTAAAAGGGACAATGTCTGTCAGGAAGACCTTCATAAACATTCATTTTAACTTATGAAGAACACATTTGATAACGTGCAAGAGATATGTTAACATCAGTCATCTTATTTTTATTTATTTTTTTCTTTAATACAAAAAATATGTCGGTCATGTTGTGAATTTTTGCTATTTTCACAGTTTTCCAACAAATATCTTGTTTGTAACCTATGTTTGGTAGGGTGTTAAAGCGAGAGCAAGGAAGTTAAAAGGAGAGAATTTGCAAAATAAAAGAAAATTTTGGATTATTTATTATAACGGAAATTAGAAAGAATTGAAATTGTAAATATATAAGACCTATTATTTGAAAAAAATTAACGAAACAAGTGGTATGTTAATTTTGATAATTTTTTTTGTACTTATATAAGGTATAATTGTAAAATACATTACATTACATTAATTTTTTTCTTACTTTTCTTTCTTATTAATCAAACAACATGAAAATTAAAATCTCCCTCTTTTTTATTTTTTCTGCATATTTTACTTTTTTTTTTTTCATTTAATTTTTCCCTCCCCTTACTAAGCCTAGCATAAAGGACAAGAGAAGAAAAAAGTGAAGGAAAAGGCTAAGCTGATTTTTTGTATCTTTGCTTTGGAGTGAAGTGCTGGGAAAAGAAATTGCAGCAAGTGGAGTGCAAATTAGTCACTCACTAATTAGTTTATAGTGAGTTACTATCCTAAGTCCAAATTTGGGCATCTTGAGTTTAGAATCTTAATAAATGAGACTCTTAAGATTTAAATTAGTGCAATATAGACAAACACAAACTATGCTTTCCAACTACTAAAGCTTGTATGAATATTCATAAGAAAATTTGAGTAAATATGATAGTTTTTAAACACTTATTTAAATAAATAGTCGGAATTTTTTTTATCTAAAAAATAGTCGTTAATCAATGATCAATCGATGAAAAATACATATTAAAATTGATCAATCATTAATTGATTATAGTCAATCAATGCTTGACTGGATCGACTGATTGACATTTAAAAAATACAGTTATTTTTCTAAATTTATAAAACTTTGGGCATTTGTTAAAATTTTTTTGAAAAAACATCATTTATCCACAAATCCCATATATATGCACATATATTCACAAGTGAGGATGGCAATATGCTGGCTACCACAACACTACTCGTATGATTTACAGGTTTTTCAATTCGGAAACCACAGGTGATTTTAGCAAATACTGCGAAGTGGGAGAAAGATGAATGCTGAAAATGATGCTGGCGGTAATTGGTCAAAACTTTGTTCATTATCCAGTCTCTTCTTATTTTAAAGAGAAAAACAAAAAATGTGTTGTAATTTAGGGTAAATTACTCATTTAGTCTATAAACTCTTAATATTATGTAATTTTAGTCCCTGAATTTTTTTTGTAGTTGTAATGTCCTAAACTTTTAAAATATTACTATAATAGTCCTTTCTGTTAATTTTTGAATAAAATATGTTAGTACTTTAGTCAAAAAAGAACGCTAACTTCAAATTCAGTCAAAAAATTAACGAAAAAAACTATTATAGTAATGTTTTTAATAGTTTATGATCATTTAAGCTACGAAAGGGAATGTCCCTAAACGATTAAAATATTGTTACAATAGTCATTTGTTAATTTTTAAACAGAATATGTTAATAATTTGGTTAAAAAGTAATATTAATTAAAGGATTCTGTTTAAAAATTAACTTAAAGGACTATTATATCAATATTTTAAAAGTTTAAGGGCATTTTAGCTATGAAAAAAAGTTCACGGACTAAAGTTACATAAAGTTAAAAGTTCAAAAATCAATCTAATAATTTACCTTATAATTTTTATTTTTTTTTTAAAAGCCTGTTATAAACTTCAAAAATATCTGCTGTCCATCTATAAAAATACATTATATATATATATATATATGTACATACATATATATATATATATTTGCCTCCGACGATTTCCCTTCTTTTTGTTTATGGGTCTTAAGATGTGACTATCCAACGCCTAAAATTGGACGGCCCATCTACATCCCAGATGTCCAAAGAGTAGTCCGGCATGCAATCAGTTTTGAGCCGTTTTCTCTTCCAAAATTTTGTGGCCAGGGGTCTACTCGTGAAAGCTTCATGGACCATATTTTTTTGCCTTTTCTCTCTGTCTTTGATTTGACTAAAGTGACCAGCGAATGCAAATTTTTTTTGGTGAATACTAGTGAATGCAAATTGAAATTTGAGCTTTCTCTACTAAGGTATACTTGTTATTAAGTATTACTATACTAAATAAGTGTGAAGTTTAGAAAGAAGAAGAAGAAATCTGAAACTGTTAAGAAATTGAGTTTTTATCTTAAAAGGTCAACATGTTAGGTGAAATGATACAATATTCTTATATGTCTGTTAATGTTATTATATGTTTTCGATATAAGATTTGTGTTTCTTTTTTTATCTCGAGATAGTGCTCTCTTTGGAGTTACTAATTTTGTATTGAAAGAATCGAACCGTTTGTTTTAAACTTTGTTGATGCCGAAAACGTCTCCGGCAACAACACCCAAAGTGATAGGGTCGTCCGGTCAGTTCAGGCCAGTCGCTCCGCCGTCGGTCACCTGCAAAATGGAAGCACCTCGGAATGATGGGGACACCGGTGTGGTGTCTGCCGCGGGCACTCCGATGTTTAAGTCAGTGAAGATACTGATGAGCGTAGGGAGAGGCAGAGATTTGACAAGGCAAAAATGACCATACCTGAATTTGTGTATTTTTCCTCTATTTATAGGCGTCCTCCCCGGACTCGGGTGCTCGGGGCGACCCGGTCGGGTCGGCTACCTAGGGCACCCGGCGGGTGGCTAGGGTTTCAGGCCTGCAGGGGCTATTGGCCCAATGGGCGTGCGCCACGTGGGGTCTGACTCCAAGTAGGGGACAGAAGGGCGACTGTCGCCGGCGCCTGCAGGGGCAGGTTTTGTCAGAGTAGGTGGCGGCGGGTGGCGAAGTGATGTTCTGCAGGAGTAGGTGGGCGGTGCCTGTAGCTGATGGGTGCCAGGGCATGATTGGTGTCAGCTGTGGTGACTGTGGGCCCGGATGACCTTCGCAAATCTGGAAACAACCGATCCAATGGGGTAATCCGAGAACGACACGGTCCGCGTACACAGCTCGTTCTCGCGGAGTTGCAGGATGTTGTCGGCTAATATCCTGGTCAGCCGATCATCCGAGAAGGTGAAGGTGTATCCGAGAAGGTGAGAAGATTGAGGAAGGTGGTCGGCAGTGGTACTTCGTGGTCGGAGCAGAAATCGACATCAACATAAGCCCCCCAGCATCTCTGGACTGACTTGGCCAGGGATGCTCGAGTAGTCGTCTTCTCGTCCTCTGCTCGACCATACTTTCGTAGTCGGGATGTGGTCGGATACTCGGACAGCAAAAGGTGTTCTCGGGACGGTTTCATCCGTTGCCACGTGTCAACAGTGCCACGTGTGATTCCGTGACTGGCGGGAAGACAAAACGACACTTCAAATTTTCAAATTTTGAACCTGGCGCCGATGTGGACGATTGGCGGGAAACCGAAGCGTCGCCCCGTAAATCGCGCTCGAATTCTTCGCAAAACTTTCGCCTATAAATAGCGGGGGGGTGATCCTCATTTTTCCATCGCTTGCGAAAGATCGAGATTGCCGAGAGCTACCGAAGACTGCCAAGCGAAGGAATTTGCAGACTAGCATCGTCTACATCCGAGAAGGTAACAGTTTTTATTTTGTTGCGAGAATAAGTGATATTTCCGATTCCGAGAACGCGGCCTTGTCCGAGAGCGTGGACATCTTGGGGAGTGACTTTTCGACGTCGGGTACAAGGTCGTCGTCGACAGGGGAGGCAACGGGCCCGAGGGGCAGGACACCCGACCAGCTGTCGGGGATCTCCGACATACCATCGCCGGGCAACGAAGTCTACCCGAGCAGCCGAGAAAAGACTGGTGCTGCACGGCTTGAGGAGATACTCCGTGCGGGTCCGAGCACAGCTCCTAACCGCGAATTCGTCGAAGAGTTGGGTAAGGCTTCCCAGGCCCAACCGGCCCCGGTCGTCGATCTTACGGCCGAAGAGAAAGCTGCCGAGAGAACAGCCAGCCAGGCCAGCACGTCTGGCCAAGATGATGAGATGGCGTCGGACAACACCGACCCGTCCGGGGAGGACACCGAAGCACGTGACCGTGCCAGCGGAAAGGCGATGCGCATCAACGATGTAAAGGTGTACCGCTGAGCCGACGCGGAGATGACCAGGCTGGCAGGCGACCGACCTGTGTACACGGTAGATTATTTTACGACGGCCGTCACACAGAGGTACATGGCCTTGCTACGCCGGGATTTCAGAATTCCGGAGGAATTGGAACTTCTGGTTCCGGGGGCCGACGACATTCCCTCTCGTCCCCCCAGCGGCTTTATTGCCCTCTCTGTCGAGTACTTCCGAGCAGGGCTGCGCCTCCCCTTCCATCCGTTTCTCAGGCAGGCGCTGACCAGGTTGAATGTAGCCCCCGCCCAGCTGAACGCGAACGCATATCGCGTCCTGGTCAGCTGCTATGTCCTGTGGGCGGCGAGCTTCGGCGAGAAGATGCCCGTTGTTGCCTTCCAGAACCTCTACCGGATGAAGTCGGCTCCTTCGTCCAAGGGGTTCTACTACTTCCAGGGCTTCAAGGGGACCTTCATCACTGGGTGCCCGGACTCGGACAAGCAGTCCAAACATCTCTGGTTCTACGCAGGTGGTCGGTGGCTGCACGAGCACCTGTCGTACTTCGAGCTGCCTCGGTCCGAGAGGGTTCCAGTGTGGTTCAGGAGGGGCTACGTGTGGACTCGGGCACCACACGTCTCGGAGCAGACCCGGGGAAGAATAAATGTGCTGCGGGATCTATCTGACCCCGAGAGGAACTAGCACGGGCTCCTGGCCAATTCTAGCCTAAGGCAGCACTGGGTCGGCTCGTCTTCCACTTCTGGCCGTGCAGACGACCAGCCGAGAACTTCTCCCCCGACGGTGACAGTTGCGGCCATGCCCCCGCCAGCGGCCCACTACCGTTCTCGGACAAGACGACCAGCAGCGGCCACGGACACTCGATCCGGGGTTCAACAGGGGGTGCCCGAGGCCATGGTCCGCGGGTCTTCGTCTGGCGACCTGACCCCGGGAACTTGGGGTCCTCGGGTCGCTGACGAGGACTTGGACTTGGTTATCCGGGATCTGTCCCCTGCCCAAGGCCTCCGGATCAAAGGTCGTTGTCGTTTTATTTTGTGTTTGTTTTGTTGTTGTTGTTTTACGACTCTCCGAGCACTCACGAACTTGTGTTTTTTGCAGAACCGATGGCCGACCGAGGGCGCCGCCGGACCAAGCGCCCGAGCTTGGAGGAGAGCATAGCCTGGCTGGCGAAGAACGCCAGGCTGGGAAAGGGGAAGGGGAAGGAGAAAGAGGCCGTGCCGCTGAGCAGGGCGGCGGCACCCCCAGCAGCCCCCGCGAAGGCAGCCGTCCCTCCCGCAACCCCGAGCAGCCGACACTCGACTCATCACGACGCTCGACCCGAGAAGTCGAGGGAAGATCGACCTAGGGAGGACTGACCGAGGGAGGACCGACCGAGCAAAGACCGGCCGACGGAGGACCGACCGAGGGAAGACAGGCCGAGGGAAGATCGACCAAGCCGGCACGAGTCTCGCTCAAGCCGTGGCCGGGACGAGCAGCCCCCTCCCGAGTCCTCGGTCTATCGAGCCATGGTCAACAAGTTTGTCGAGGCGTTGATCGCCGAACTCGCCGAGGCCTCCACCCGGTCCGACCACATAGAGGCCATTCACGACTCCATCTTCACTTCAATCAGGGTAGGTGCAACTCTCCTTTTTTTTTAGTTCCTTTTAAGGATTTTTCGTTTGTTTGTTTTTTCTAACATTTTTGCTCTCAGTCCCTCTGTATCCTCTTCTCCGGGAGCGCGGCTGCAAGGGCCCACGCAAACCAGATGGCGGACCAGCTTAAGGCCGTCGAAGCCGACCTCAGGACCCTGAGGAAGTCGGAGAAGGACGCAAGGACGGCCATGGGTGCCGCCGACGTGGCTATGAAGGCGGCCGAGGAGACGGCTAGGATAGCGGTAGAGTCGGCCAAGGCAGCTGAGGAGGTGGCGAAGGCTGCCGAGGAGGCAGCCAAGGTGGCCAAGGACAGGTGGGTTAGGGCCGAGGACTGGGCGACCTCGGCAGAGCGGAAGGCCGGGGAGGCGGAGACTTCACGTCTTGAGATGGAGAGGGCGCTAAAGAAAGCCCAGGAGGAGCTCGCTTCTGCCCGGACCGAGCACCAGCGATACATTGATGTCGCCCTCCCAGCCGCACGCGACGACGCCCGTGCAGAGGCGGTAGCCGAGTACCTCGAATCCGAGGAATTCAAGGCTCGCCTTGTCTCCGAGTACCAGGACGGGATACGGGACATGAAGGTCTGTTCATCGCGAGGAACCACTCGTTGGTCGGGGTGGACTGGTCTTTCGTCCCTGCTTGGTCGGAGGAGACTGCGACCGAGGAGCCCCTGGAGAAGGGGGAAGTAACCGGCCCTGCCCCGGTGCCCGAGGACGTAGTCGTTGTCGACGAGCCGACGTAGCCCGAGGTACCTGAGCAGCCCGTCGCCCCAGAGCAGCCGTCGACTGACCAGCCGACTTCTCCAGCCCTTGACATCTCAATGGCCGACATCTTCCCGGACCAGCTGGATTAGAGCCGGCCCCTGTTTTTGTGCTCCCCCTTTTTGATAGGTCTCCCCTTTTTTTTTTTTTTTTTGGGTTCGAGGGTGCCCAACTTGTACCCTCCTCCTTGATGTAACTATTTTTTATTTTAATGAACACAATTCCTTCTCTTTTTCTGTCTATTCATGCATATATTTGTTATTATTTTTTATGAACTGCTTTATTATTTTCCTCCGAAGTGTAGTTTAGGTCGGGTACTCGGCGCTTATTTCCATCCGAGTACCCCTCCTCCCCCTTGGTTTGACTGGGTGAACTTAGAGTTGACCCGAGTCCAACCGCATTGGTGTTTTTGCAACCTAACTTGGGTTCTGGTCGGGCACGTCCGATTATGGTCGGTGTCCTGTCATAGGACCTGTCTCCTTGGTCCGAGAACCATGGGAGACGTACAATATTAGATTTCTTGGGTTCTGGTCGAGCACGTCCAATTATGATCGGTGTCCGGTCATAGAACCTGTCTCCTTGGTCCGAGAACCATGGGAGACGTACAATTAGATTTCTTGGGTCCTGGTCGGGCACGTCCAATTCTGGTCGGTGTCCGGTCATAGGACATGTCTCCTTGGTCCGAGAACCATAGGAGTTTGGATAAACTAACAAACAACTGCAGAAAATTATATATATTTTTTTGAATGAACTCTTTGTATATATCGGCCGAAGCTATTCTTACAAAAATTCACTGATAAAAACGCTTCAAGTGGTCGGCATTCCAGGGGTGTCCGAGCACTCTGCCATCCTGGTTGGCCAGGCGATACGTTCCCGGACGGACAACCTCGGTGACCGTGTACGGACCGTCCCATTTTGGGCCAAACGAGCCGAGCCCGGGTTCTTGGACCAAGACTTTTTTTAGCACAAAGTCCCCCACTCGGAATACCCTGGGTCGGAACCTCTTGTCGTAATATCTGGCCACTACTTGGTTCCGGGCAGCTGTTCGGATTAGGGCCCGCTCACGCCGTTCCTCGACTAGGTCGAGCTCGGGAAGCATCTGCTCAACGTTATCCTCTTCATCGTAGTTCTCTACTCGGAGGCTCGGCAAGCCGACTTCAACAGGAATGACAGCCTCTACTCCGAATGCCATTGCGAATGGGGTTTCCCCGGTTGCAATGCGCTTGATCGTTCGGTAAGCCCATAGTACTCGGGGAAGTTCATCGATCCAAGCCCCCTTGTGCCTCTCAAGGTTCTTTTTCAAGTTCTCCTTGATAGTCTTGTTGGCGGCCTCCACCTGTCCATTGCTCTGGGGGTGCTCGGGAGAAGAGAACACCTTCCTGATCCCGAACTGTTCACAGAGCACGATGAACTTGGGATTGTCGAACTGCTTCCCGTTATCTGTTACAACAGTGTGGGGGAGCTCGAACCGACAAATTATGCTCTTCCACAAAAAACTTGTGCATTTTGCCTCCGTCTGCTGGGCTAATGGTTCCACCTCGACCCACTTCGTAAGGTAGTCTATTACTCCTATGCAATAGCGAAGTTGCGATCGGGCCATGGGGAGTGGTCCGATCAGGTCGAGGGCCCATTTGGCGAACGGCCAGGCGCATACCACCGAAGTCAGCTTCTCGAAGTGGGACCTGATCGCCCTGGCACTTGAGGCATTTTTGGGCATTTTTGGGCGAAATCCATCGCATCTTTTCCCATGGTCGGCCAGTAGTACCCCCTGCCGAAGGCACTTGAACGACAGGGCTTTCCCCCCTAAATGGTTCCTGCAGACCCCGCTGTGTATTTCCTTCATTACGTACTCGGCTTCAGCAGGGCCGACGCAACGCTGATATGGGAAAGAGTACCCTCGACGGTACAATTTTCCATCGATGAGCGTGTACCTTGCCGAGGTGTTCTTGACTCGCCGAGCCTGTTCTCGATCCTCGGGAAGCTGGGACTCGGCGAGGTACCTAATGATCGGATCCACCCAGGTGGTGGCATTTTTGGAAAAGAGGACCTGCTCTTCTCGCTCGATACTTGGCTGGTCTAGCCGTTCGATGGGGAACGAAACCAGACCATCGAGGTCATTCCCCGAGGCGAGCCGAGCGAGGGCATTTACCTCGATGTTCTCCGAACGAGGTATCCGGGTAACCACCTGGGTCCTGAATTGACCGAGCAGGACTTTCACCTTGTCCAGGTACTTCGCCATTCTAGCCTTCTTTGCTTGGAACTCCCCGGTCACTTGATTCACAATGAGCATCGAGTCGCTGAACACTTCGATGTCTTGCACACCAAGTTCTTGGGCTAGGCTGAGTCCGGCAATCACAGCCTCGTACTCCGCTTCATTATTGGACGCCTTAAAGTTAAAGCGGAGTGCCTAGCTGGTCTTGTACTGGTCGGGACTCACGAGGACAAGGCCCGCACCGGAGCCCCCCGAGTTTGAGGAACCGTCAACGAATAGCTTCCACCTTGAGACGTTCATGTTCGGAGCCGTCGGGCCGTCTTCACTGGGCGCTGCGACCACCTTTTCCGAGGACTCCGGAGCCGGCTCGGCAGCGCCCGTGAACTCGGCCACAAAATCGGCTAGCGCTTGCGCCTTGACCGCAGTGCGTGGAATTTATTCGATGTCGAACTCTCCAAGCTCGATTGCCCACTTCGCGGTCCGCCCCGCCAGCTCGGGGTTCTGGAGCACTTGGCGCAGTGGGTAGCTGGTCGGGACACGGATCGGGTGACCCTGGAAGTATGGTCTCAGCTTGCGGGCTGATGAGACCAACGCCAAGGCCAATTTTTCTAGAGAAGTGTACCTCCCCTCTGTGCCCTGAAAGGTCTTGCAGCTGTAGTAAACGGGGAGTTGCACCTTGTCTTCTTCTCGGATCAAGACCGAGCTAACCGCCTTCTCGGACACTGCAAGGTAGACGAACAGTACCTCCCCGGGAACTGGTTTTGAAAGCAGCGGCGGGCTAGCTAGGTACTCTTTCAGGCCTTCAAAAGCTTCCCCGCACTTGTCATCCTAGCTGATCTTGCCTTGGCCCTTGAGCGCTTGGAAGAATGGGAAGCACTTGTCGGTGGACCGGGACACAAACCGGGAGAGGGTAGCGATCATCCCGGTGAGCCTCTGAACCTCCTTTGTCGTCCTCGGTGGCTGCAAGTCGACGACGGCATGGGCCTTAGCGGGGTTGACCTCGATTCCCCGGTGGTTCACCATGAACCCGAGGAATTTCCCTGACTCTACCCCGAAGGCGCACTTGGCCGGATTGAGCTTCATCCGGTACTGCCGCAAGATGTTGAAGCAGTCCCGGAGGTCTTAGATGTGGTCGCCTGCTCGGCGGATTTTCACCAGCATGTCGTCAACGTACACCTCCATCGACTTCCCAATGAGCGGGGCGAACATCTTGTTCATCAGCCGCTGGTATGTCGCCCCGGCGTTCTTCAGACCAAACGGCATGACCTGGTAGCAATACAGGCCCTGGTCGGTGGTGAACGCCGTCTTGACCTGGTCGGATCTGCTCAGGGATATCTGATTGTATCCCGAGTACGCATCCATAAAGCTGAGCAGCTCGTGGCCGGCCGTCGCGTCTACCAGCTGGTCGATCCTAGGAAGTGGGAAGCAGTCTTTCGGGCATGCCTTGTTGAGGTCTGTGTAGTCTATGCAGACTCTCCACTTCCCGGTGGTCTTCTTGACCAGGACGACATTGGCCAGCCACTCCGGGTAGGTGACTTCTCGGATGAAGCCTGCCGCAAGCAGTTTCTTCACATCCTCGTTGATGGCCGCATACCTCTCTGGGTTGAAGGCTCTCCTCTTCTGGATCACGGGCTTATGCCTCGGGTTGATGCTCATGTGATGGCACATCACCGCCGGGTCAATTCCGGGCATATCCTCATGTGACCAGGCGAATACGTCTCTGTGCTCCCAGAGGAATCCCTCGAGTGCTGCTCGGGTTTCCGGACCAAGTCTCGAGCCGAGCATCACGGTCCTCTCCGGATGCTCGGGGTCCAACTGGTAAGGAAACCAGGTCCTCGACCGGGTGTGCTCGGATCTCCTCCTCGGGAATCCTGGGGTCCAAGTCGCTCAGGTGGGTGATCTCCCCACTAGGGGTCTCGACCTCGTCTACCGTGAAGACGGCTGCCACAGTTATCGGGGCGGGTGCCTTACGGCACACTTTGTTGACCGCCTCCATGTAGCACTTCCTCGCGCCCTCCTGGTTTCCCTGGAACATGCCGACCCCACCACCACTGGTTGGGAACTTCATTGCCAGGTGGTACGTGGAGACTACCGCCTTTATCGCGTTGAGGGTCGGCCTCCCGAGGATGACGTTGTAGACGGATGGCCGGTCTACAACGATGAACTCCACCATCCGAGTCGCCCTCTCCGGACCATCCCCAATTGTGAGTGGGAGGTTGACCGTCCCGACAGCACGGACGCACTCTCCAGAGAACCCATAGAGAGGAGTTTGGGCGGGTGTGAGCACGGCGCCCTCTATCTTGAGCCTCGTGAATGCATCCATGAACATAATGTCGGCGGAGCTACCGTTGTCGATCAGGACGCGGCGGATGACATTGTCGGCTACTCGGATTTCACCGATCAGCGCGTCATTATGCGGGTGGAGCAGCCGATCCGCCTCGTCATCCGTGAAGGTGATCGATGGGCTGTCCTGACGGTAAATTTTGGAGATATGCTCCGCCATGTTGATGTATTCTCCTCGGGTGTACCGGCGAGCCTTCTGAGCGTAACTCCTACGGCTGCTGGCGGTGTCACCGGTTGCCGTTCCGTCGAAGATGGTGTGGACGATGTGCTCCTGCTCCGGCTCATCTGTCCGACTAGCAGGTCTCGGATTCTGTCGGGGAATCTGCGCGGGTCTACTCGGCCCTGCAGGGGTGGTGATCCTCTCCACGAACTCCCGCAAGTGGCCATCGCGGATCAACAGCTCGATCTGGTCTCGGAGCTGTATGCAGTCCTTGGTATCATGGCCCACGTCCTTGTGGAAGTTGCAATACTTATTCTGTTCCTCCGCGCACGATCTGCTCGGAGTGGTGAGGGATCCCACAGCAGTCCTCGACTGCTCACCTGGTTGTGGACGTGGTCAATGGTTGTCACCAGCGGGGTATACTGTTGGAACCTCCCCACTGGTGTTCTCTGACTGGGGTTGGGTAGAGCCCGGTTTTCCACGACCACAGCCTTCCCCTTGTCTTGTCGGCTCTGGTCGAGTTGGTTTTTCTCCGACTTCCTTCCGGGAAGCCGGGGTTGTTCTCTGAACACGAGGCCACGTTCTCGGACGTATTTGTCGGCCTCGGCGTGCCTCCAGGCGATCCCCCTTAGCTGCGCGAAAGTGGGTGGCCTATCGTAGGCGAGCATCCAAACGAGCCGTGCGTCCTTGATGCCCTCTCGGAACGCCCCCATCAAGGTGTCGTCGGTGCAGGTCTCAGCCTGCACGACTGCTTTGTCGAAGCGCTCGAGGTACGCTTTTAGGGGCTCCGTCTCGCCCTGCTTGATGCTGAACAAGTGGGATGCTCCCAGCTTTCTAATCTTCGAGCTCAAGAAGGCGGCTGCAAGGGCGTCGGCGAGCTGCTTGAAGCAACCAATCGACCCCGGGGGCAGCCTCCGGTACCACTGGCGGGCCGATCCAGACAGGGTCAGGCAAAATGACTTGCACAGAGCGGCCTCATTGGCATTCTGGATCAGCATGTGAGCCTGGTAGTTCTCGATGTGCTCATCCGCGTCGGTCGAACCGTCGTAGGAGGCCACGGACGGCATCTTGAACCTGGCCGGGTACGGAGAGGCCATGATGGCCGGAGTAAAGGACGGGTCCACCGCCCCGAACTGATCCATGCCGTACTGCTGGCCCACAAGCTGGTCTAGCTGCCGCTGGAGCTGATCCAGCCTGGTTTGATTGTAGTCCTCGGTTTTGCTTGGCTTATCAACAGAGCATTCTCGGCCCAAACGTCGGTGGGCTGCCGGCCTGCCGAGGCGGTCGAAGACAGAAGTGGTGCTCCCCCGGATGTGCACGGTTTCTCTCCCGCGGTTGTCCGGGTTACCGTCAGTCGCTGCCGGTTGCTCGGGCGCTCCTGATCGGGCGGCCTGCGTATGACGGCTTCTAGACCGCACTCTGCTCGGCTCCGCGCCCTCTTGGGGCTGCCGTCCCAAGCTCTCTCGGTGCGACCGATCGCTCCTCCTGTCGCCCGAGGGCGAGGCGTTGCGCTGCCGGCTTCCTGACCCTGGGTGCCTGCTCGGCGTGGACTCGGCCACCTCGGGCGGTTCCTCGGGGAACTGGACAACATTAGCTTCTCTGCGTCCTTCCACCAACGACCTGACGAGCTCCGTCAGGTCTCGGACGTTCTCGGTGAGGATCTCCGTCTGGGTGGGCATTCACTGTGCCCGGGCTCTTCTCGCGCGCTGGGTCCTCTGGGTGCCCCTCGAGCCGGAAGGTCCCGGGTTGTCTGCGTTCTGGAAATCTTGGTTGTCTTGATCAGCCATGGCTTGAGTGGACGGGCGCTCGGGGAGCGCGAGTGATGAAAAGATTGCTGGAAAGGCGCGGGGGCCCTCCTTCTAGCGCCAAATATTGATGCCGAAAACGTCTCCGGCAACAACAGCCAAAGTGACAGGGTCGTCCGGTCAGTTCAGGCCAGTCGCTCCGCCGTCGATCACCTGCAAAATGGAAGCACCTCGGAATGATGGGGACACCGGTGTGTGATGTCTGCCGCGGGCACTCTGATGCTTAAGTCAGTGAAGATACTGATGAGCGTAGGGAGAGGCAGAGATTTGGCAAGGCAAAAATGACCATACCTGAATTTGTGTATTTTTCCTCTATTTATAGGCGTCCTCCCCAGACTCGGGTGCTCGGGGCGACCCGGTCGGGTCGGCTACCTAGGGCACCCGGTGGGTGGCTAGGGTTTCAGGCCTGCAGGGGCTATTGGCCCAATAGGCGTGCGCCACGTGAGGTCTGACTCCAAGTAGGGGACAGAAGGTCGACTGTCACCGGCGCCTGCAGGGGCAGGTTTTGTCAAAGTAGGTGGCGCCGTGGCGGCGGGTGGCGAAGTGATGTTCTGCAGGAGTAGGTGGGCGGTGCTTGTAGCTGATGGGTGCCAGGGCAGGATTGGTGTCAGCTGTGGTGACTGTGGGCCCGGATGACCTGCGTAAATCTGGAAACAACCGATCCAATGGGGTAATCCGAGAACGACACGGTCCGCGTACACAGCTCGTTCTCGCGGAGTTGTAGGATGTTGTCGGCTAATATCCTGGTCAGCCGATCATCCGAGAAGGTGAAGGTGTATCCGAGAAGGTGGGAAGATCGAGGAAGGTGGTCGGCAGTGGTACTTCGTGGTTGGAGCAGAAATCGACATCAACAAACTTGTTGAGCTCTGATACCTTATATAGATTAGAGAGAGAAAAAAAAAAGAATTTAAGACTATTAAGGGATTGGGTTTTTATTTTAAAACGTCAACATGATACGTTCAGTGACTCAATATCTTTATATAGTTGTTGTTATTATTACATATTTTCGATGTGAGATTTGGGTTTTTTTTTTTTTTTTTTTTACCTTTAACAATAAGGTGTGTTTTAAAATTTTTAATGTAATTTAAATTACATTAGAATAAAAATTAGATATTCATATCCCTAAAAAAAGAAAAAGAAAAAAAAAATAGATTTTCATATCTGTAATATGTGTTTTTAAATATTGGATTTAATTCAGATTACATCGAAATAAAAGAGTAAAGCTGATAAAAACATCTTAAAGGTGTTAAAGGGAATTATTAGTAGTGACGTGTGTATTTTCCTTTTTCATTAGATTTCCATTACAATTTTGGGCTATAATCTTGATTTGATAAGAGCGACTTAACGTAACATAGAAGCCTTAATCGATACATTCCCAGACCATGGAGAAATCAGGCATTAGCCCAAATGCCAACAGTAAAATGTGAACGCAGCCACAAAAGGTCCAACAACTTTTCAGAAAAAAACGGCGGGATTAGGGGCATAATTGGTAAGTTGCCGGAGGAGCTAGTGTTGTGCGCTTTTTTTTCTTTTTTTTCTTTTTAATTTTTTTTAAAAAAAGTCATTAATAGAATATTGGGAACACCTAAAAAGAAACCCCTATGTTGTGAAATATTCATGTTTTGTTTTGTGTTTTTGTTAGATCGTAATAAAAAAGATAGTTCCTCTAATTTTGGTTTGGTTTGTTTTTTTTTTTTTTTTAATGTGTAAACTGTTTAAATTGTTCTTTAATGGTATTTGTTTATTTCGGTAGCATTATAACTAGGCAGAATTTGTTCCAACATCTATATTACGAGTGACTGTGTCTCGATAGATCAGAATTTTTCATAGATTGTTGATATTTTTTCAAAATGATCTTTGTATAAGCTGGATTTTAAGATTATCGAGGAATTCAATGATTTTTTCAGTCACTAGGTCTTGTCTTATGTTCGTTTCACTGAGTTTTATTAGATTTTATTGATAGAATCAATCTTAGTCGAGAATTGTGTATTTGCATCACATGATTGTTTTGTTTTTGATATTAATGCTTCTATTTCATTTTAGTTTGAATGATAATTCCCGTAAGAAAAACTATTAACAGATTTATTTATATATTTTTTTTATCTCATTAATTTAACTAATATAGCCTTCTAATGTGATATTTTTAGGGAATTCAAATCAAACAAATTAGAATTATCCTTTTTTATAACTTATTACAAAATTCTTTAAAAATTTAAAATACAACTATTTAATTACTAAGATATAGCTATAAACTATCAAACTTTTACCATATTTTCTTTTTATGTATCTTGTTATTAAAGTCCCCAAAAAAAAAAAAAGTGGTCTAATTTTTTTTTTCTTTTGAAAATGGAAATTACAATTTGAATATAAAAGACAAAACAATCATTAATTTATAAAACCTCATACAACAGAAAATTTAATATCGATAGTCAATCAATTTTATCAGTAAATTTGAATAACAAACAAGAAAAAAAACATATATCACACTCTACAAATAAAATAAATCTAAAAAGATATACAAAATATAAAGTGTATAAATGAAATTTTAACAAATCCTCTACAGTTTCCAGCCAATAAATAAATAAGGGGGTGTTTGGGTGATAAGTTTAAACTCATCATCATAAACTAAATTTTTGTCTTTTTCTTTAAAAGTTGTTAGTCTTTTTTAAAAAAGTCAACTAAAATCACTATTTAAACTTACAAATTTCAACTCAAACTCGTTCACCAAACACCCCCTAAATAAATCATCTATAGTTGACGGAACTATCCGCATTAAACGATGACAAAAAAAATCCATAACACAAAGCCACGTTTGATGAAATAAAATAAAAGAACGAGGAAAATCAATCAGATCCGATCTTGCTTAAAGTCCACGTCGTCTGGGACCCACAAGTGTAGAGTAGTAAGCCAAGTGCCTGCAAGACACGTCAACTTGTCGGAACCGATGCTAGTCTGACAAATGGGCCCCACCTATTTGAATAAAAAAAGAATTTAGGAAAGGACGCCACCACGTCAGACTTCTCCAATCACGTGTCTCTTTCCCTCTCGGCCGTGATACGCGGGTGACCGTCCGTTCTCCCATCTCATCCGACGGTCCACGTTTTCCCTCTGAAGTGGCCTTTCTGACTCTTTCGTCACACCCCACTTGGCCCCGTCACGTGCCTCCCCATGGCCCATCTATTAATATCCCACACACTCCAACTGTGCCATTTCTTAATTTCTTTTTTTTTTTTTTAAATAACTAACTAACTTTTTTTTTGGGAAAACATTAAATATTAATTTAAAAAAAAAAACTATGATCAGGATAATTTGCATTAAGTTCAAAAGTTTCTCCTGAAATCACAAACTCATAATATTGAAGGCACTTGACTGAAAATAAATAAATAAAAGGACACATTCTATTTATAAAAATTAAAAAAAAAAACACACATAATTAAAATGGTATGTTCTTCACTATAATTATGATAATTGGAATGCAAGTTCAAATCTTTCACCATGTTTCCATTCCAAATTTACTGAAAGATAATAGTTACATAACTTTTTTTGTTTTAATAAAAAGATAATTTTTTTTTTCTTTTTTTTTAAGGGTACAGGGTTTATGAATATAAAATATTTTATTAAATTTCAAACATGCGAGCTCCTATTTTGATATCTTTTTTTAACTGAAAAACCTTCTTAAAAAAAAGGATGTTCAAAAGAATTTCAATTTATTATTTTGAAACAAATCATAAAATATAGAACAATTCTTAAGCAGACATAACTTAAGGAAGAATTTCCCCTCAAGGTGGGATTAGGGAAACCCATGACAACTATGCTGCAAGTTTTCTTTTTATTTATTTTTTTTTTACGACACCAATACTAAATTTTTTCAGATAATGGTTAGTTTAGCAATTTTTCCGAAAAAAGTAAAGCTGTTATAAAACGAATCTACAATTTTTTTTTTTTTTTTTTTTTTTATGTTCTAAACACAGGATAATTACACAGGAAATTATTAATAGATGATTAAAAGCATGCCCTTCTTATGAAGAAATAACAATAAAGATCTATATCATTTTTTAAACACTTTTAGATTAATTTTTTTTTCTTTTTAAATTTGAATTAAAAGAAACACAATTTAAGAAAGGACACGAAATCAAAGAAATGAGTTAAGGGCAGTATGTTATTTTGCATAAAATAAAATTAAAAAAAATAACAAAGAAGAAGAAGAGCATATTAGTAATTTTCTCAAATATCCCATGCTCCAATACCATTTTATTTTATTAATTTACATATATATATATATATATTAATATCGGTTCAAATTAAAATTTCACAACTTATTTTTATTTATTTATTTTAAGTTAAATAACTCCAATATTAATATATCAACTCAAAACCAATTAACCAAACCGAAACTAATGGACTGTTTGGTGCTAAGGCTTGAATCCTAAAATTACAATTCAATTTTTATATTTTTTTAAATGTCAATATCAGTTTCATTATTTATAATTACTATTACAGTTTTATAATTCAAACTTTAAAAGCTCATAACATGATATAGACAAGTCCAAATGAGATAATTTTTTTTAAATTACATAGAATTTGGAGACGAACGAAATAAGTTTCATATTAATATTTTTTTTTCCAAACACATTTTAAATTTTTACACTTTTTAATTCTAATAATTCAAATACCTCATTAAGTGTATAGTTTAATTCAAACTTAAATTCAGCGATTCAAACTTTAGTAACAAAGGTATACTAAAAAATTTGGCATGTCGTTTGATTAAAGTCATAAAGCCCTCGTGAGATGTTTTGTCCGACTAAAGTCAAAATCGTTGAATAATGTCAAGCCTCGTGTATCAGAAAAAACCCTTGCTTCTCTCCATCGGACGGCCAAACCAATTGTTCTCTTCATTATGGATGAAATAACGACGTTGTACCATATTCCTAAAGAAAAAAAAAAAAAAAATCTCTCTCTCTCTCTCTGTGCTTAAAGAATATATTCATTGTGCCACTCAAATTATAAGGTCGTTTGAGTGTTTTTAACCACTATTTTAGATCTAAAATTTTTAATTTCACTCCAAATTTAAATAGAAAAATTTAGGGTTTGTTTGGTGAATGAGTTTGAGTTGAAATTTTTTAGTTTTAATAGTAAATTTTTTTAAATTTTCAGAAAAAGACAAAAAACCTTTTGGGAAAAGACAAAAACTTTTTGGGAAAAAGATAAAAACTGAGTTGAAAATTTTAGTTTGAGTAAAAGTGCCAAACAAAACCTTAGTTTAAGTATGTACCGTAATTAGTTTTTCTCGTAAACATTAAATTCATACATTAAATTTGAATGCTAAAAACTAAAAAACAAAAAACAAAAAACTCAAATCCAACTTATGATCTAGACGAAAACATTATGATTCCCACATGGCTTTTTAAATTTTTAAAACTCTCATTTTACCTCTTAAAAAATTTTTAATTAGGCCTATTTAGGACTTTGATTAAAACAAATGAAAAATAGAGAATTATTAGTCTCATCAAACGCCATATGCAAAATTTCCTATTTTGTAATTAATTCACTAAATAAATTTATAATTTAATTATAAATATACTGATAATGTTTTAAAAATCATAATTTTAAAAAAGATGATAATTACAGACATAGTTTTTTTAAATAAAATATAAAGACAAGAACACATAATTTTTATGAAACAAATTGACTTTTAAAAGAAAGATACTAGTGGATTAATAAATAAATCATATTAAATTATCATTTTTAAATAATTGGTGATTGATAAAGAGCTTATGGACACTTATAAATCACATTTAAGTCATATCACTCCTTTTAAACCTCTAATTTCGTTATAAAATGTATAATTCAAATTCTACCGTTAATTTTAAGAAATAACAATAACGATAAAGTTTTAAAAAACGAATGGGCACCCTTAAAAAAAAAATTTAAATAAATAAACAAATGGCACAGAAGGTGGGATAGCCAATGGCGACAGAGCAAGCGGATACCTCCCACGTGGAGTTTGGTGCTGACACGATGGCCATTTTTTATGTTTTATTTTTTTCTATTTTCAAGATCTCTAGAAAGTCTTGGGGACGTGATTACTGAGCTGGCTACGCAACCTCTGTCTCCCGTGGGGCCCTCTTCCCTCTGATTCCTTCTACGTGGGACACGTCACTCCCCCCAGACCACCCACACCGACATCTGCGGAAATTGTGGGGTCCACCTATCTAGTACGTGTTTTAGATGCTTTTCTTTTTTCTTTTCTTTTTTCCTTTTAATATCTTTATTTATTTATTTATTTTGGTAAGCCAAAACCAAAAGAGAGAGAGGCGCCAGGCCTCGTTGGCAAATGCCAGGCAGAGATAATTCCTGATTAATTGGTGGCGTGGGCCGTTCCTGTCCATTAGATTTGGGTAATCAGGACCGTTGATCTGGCTTCACGTCAGATGTGGGGTCCAGAGGAGTAGATTTAATTGAGGATTTTTTTAGTTTTTTATTTATTTTATTGATGCAAGGTGTGGATGGTGATTGGTGACCACTACCCCTACACGTGGGCCGCTGATGAGGTGACTTGGAAAAGTGTTTCAGATTCAGCACTGGAATGGACGGTCCAGATTCGAGATTGCGTTTTTTGTCACGATCCGAGTCAAAACAGGGTGCGCGTCCGACACGGAGTGCACTCCGCGTCGGAAGAAAAGAAAGAGAGGTCTCACCTTGTTAAATTTCCTTAATTACCCTCCACCTTTTTCTAAAATTAAAAATTTTTACCTCACATAAACTTGACATTAAAAATTAAATTTAACAAAATAGAAGTCACTTTTATAATATTTGGTGTTTAAGTCGAATTTTAAATGAGATGAAATTTTTAAATTGAGATTGATTAAATTTTTAAAACTAGTTAGAATTTTTATTGATTTTTTGAGAAGAAGACACAAAACCAGTCGTAAAGTACAGTTAAGTTCAAACTCAACTGTAATTCCAAACGTAGGCTTAGCTTGTGTTTAGTACATCAATTTAAAATAGAATAGAATTAAGTTGAGATTCGTTGACTTTTCAAAAATAAGTTATAATAATTGCTGATTTTTTATAAAAGGACAAAACTGTAATGGAAATTTTAGGTCAGGAATGGAGAGCCAAACAAACCATTAGTTCTTGTTTCGGCCTTTGTGTGACAACTGATGACAAATTTTTGAAAGTTGGTTTGAAAATGTGTATTTAAGTGATGTGTGAATTAAAAATAAATTGTGATATTAAAATATTATAAAAATTTAAAGCATATTTAGAAAAATAAAATACAATATATATTGTTTTGTTTATCTCATTTTTTTTTTTGCTTTTTGATATTTGAAAATAAAAAAGAAATCATCTTTTTTGATTTGAATTAAAAAAAAAGTATATATTTTCAAAGTTTTAGTTTTTTGGAAAAAAAAAAAAAAAAAAAGAAGAGAAAGTGGGATGTATATTTAAAAATTTTGAAGTTAAATAGTGAAAATTTTGTTTTAAGTTGTTATTTCAAACGAGAGCTTAATAATCATGAAATGTCAAGCACAACGTTTTTTTTTTTTTTTTTCCATTATTTTTTAAAATTTATATGATGTCGTTTTGGACCACATAATAAATATCTAATAAATATCTAACTAGCTGCATGTAAATATCAACTGTGATATTGATTTGAAAACAAAAACCTTGTGGCCTTTGAATTTTGTTTGGTAACTTTTAAAGTTTGATTTGAACTTTGTCATTAATTTGTAATTTAATGATAAAGCGAGAACAATTTAATGAAATGATACATTAGTTGATTGTGTTTGGAGGGAAAAGAGCTAACTACTAATAATTTGTAACTTTCGTGAAGTTTATATATATATATATATATATATATATAATTATCCTAGTGCGTTTTTGCTTTGATAAACGTAACCCAGAAACAGCTTTTTTCTTCTGAAACAAGGCAATTGAATCTGAATAACGAGATTCATGGCACTACGTGAAAAGAGACATAACCAAACAAATTAATCATCGTCATCATTTAAGAATTCAAAAATAAAATTTGCGAACAAACCATATAAAGAAATCTCATATGGCAGCAGTCCTTGTCTCTTCCAATAAAAATACAGTAGTAATAATTTTATAATTAATAAAGAAATGATGAAGGCCTTGCGATCCTCTGTAGTTATCAAAGGTAAACAGACAATGACACGTTTGTACATCCAACCAAGTCTTTCCTTTCTTTCGGATACTAAATGTGTGTTTGGTTCGTTAATTGAAGATAAAATTTTTAAGTTAGAGTTGATTAATTTTTTAAAAATTAATTATAAATCATTGAAAAAAATATCTCATTTTGATTTGTCTATGTAAAGTTACGAACTTTTAAAATTTGAGTTATACAATTGTGTGAATAATAAAGTTAAGGAAAAAAAAATTAGATTATGTGTCCAACGCGTCTTATCAAATTTGATTAAAATCTTATCAAAATAAAATATAAATATTATGTTATACATATTTGATATTAAAAACATACCCTAATTCATAGTATATTGTTTTTTTACTTTTTATATGAAAAATCCCTCCTTTTTTTTAGTAACTATACACATCTTTATATTTGTACACATAAACATAACAGTTATATCATATTTGACTTTATTAAAAAAATACATAGTTCAAATATCACATCTTAAATTTAGAAAAAGAAAAACAATATACACATCTCTAATAAATAAAAAAAAGAATATAAAAAATATAAATATATATAATTAATAGAAAATCAAAATGGAAAAAAAATCAAAACGGTCCTTAATCGCGGCGTTGGTCGTGAGTGCGTGGCCAGACGTGGACTCCAAAGGGCAAATTCATTCTAGTTAATAAAATCTTAAATTTCAAATAGAAAAAGATAAATACTTTTTTAGTAAGAAGAGATTAAATTATATTTAATAATGACGAGGACCACGTCAGCCACATGACGGGTGGAATAGGTTGGACTCTAGAGCTGCGTGACGCGTAGTTTGATTAATCGTCCACCACGTGTACGGCTGATGTGACTTCTGAATAAATTATTAATTAAATAAAAAAACTGCGAGCGCGAATATCGATGGGCCAGCTCAACAACCACCACACCTCCTCGTATATACGCCGTACCGTATACACCCGCCCAGTCCGGAGACACGTGTCTGGTGACGTGGAAGTTGCCTTGGCGCTCTTCTCTTCTTTCCCGTTCTTCTTCTTCTATTTTTTCCCTCTGCGAAAAGACACAACCTTTCGGGCTTGGATTCTAGAGAGAGAAAGTAGAGAGAGAGAGAGAGAGACTCACACACACACACACACACAGAGGAAATGCAGAGACTTTGAGGTCAAGAGTCTCTCGCCATTGACGAAACGCAAAGCTCCGAGGAAGAATTTCTGAGGAATTTTGGTTTTCGATTGGATTTTCCGGGCGTCAGGAGCTTGAGATTTGGAATTTCGAGTCCCAAAAGGTACGTCGAATTCCTGGAGCTTTCGATTTGGCTTTAGCTTTTCCTTTTTTTTTTCTTTCTTAGATTTCTGCGTTTGGTTGTTCGGAAAATTTTTGATTCGGCTCTGTTTGGTTGATGAGAAAAGTCAGTGGAAGTACGTGAGAAGAGTTTGACGCAGTTATCTTTTGTGCCTGTTTTGACGTCGAGAAAATGTGGGGAAAATAAAATTTAAGTATGGACATTTAAGGTTTTTCAAATAAAGTAGACTAATTAAAAAATTATTCGCTAAAAAATGGTAAATTAGTTATATAGTGATTTTTCTTCGTTCTCTTATGGACAAAACAGAGGATAATGGTTGAAGCTTGTACAGATCTTCGAGACTTATCACGGTTTCTGCCGGAAAATTTCGTTTTTTTTATAACATAAATCAAATTTAGGTGTACAAAACTGGAGAGATACAGAATTTAAAAGGAAAATTTTTTTAATAAATCAGAAACCATCAGAGTGACTGTGCATAAAACTTTTGTTTTTTTCATTTTCTCGTTGTGAGGGGTAAAAAGAGAGAGAGAGAGAGAGAGAGAGAGAGAGAGAGAAAGAAAATGGTCCATATTTGTCAAAGTTTGGTTTCGGGGGGTTATTTTTGTCATTTAGCTCCAGATTATCCGCTGAGATAAAACATCTCTCTCTACTGTATTTAACTATTTATTTTTGCTCATACGGCGTTACATGGTGGAAAGACTTTAATGACCCTGAACTTTACTGTCTATTACCTGGTGTATGAATTTTCTAGTTGATCTTATATTCATTTCAACCTGGATATTTTGAGCAAAAATAATAACAACTAGTTAACAAGAATCAAAGGCAAATACGTTGTCTGTTAAAACATATGTCTATGTTATTGTTTCTAGAAACTGGGTATTGATTCTAAGCCATAAAATATGTTAAAATTCCTGTTAAAGAAGTCTCTAGAATACAGGATCGGACTTGAAAGCTCAAGTGGACTTTACGGGTGTTCGACAAAATATGTAGCTTTGGCTGTGTCTTTTGACTTCATCCACAAACGTCTACTAAAAGCTCATTTGCTCAAACATCTTGCTTAAATATAGGATTGCGCATCCTTAATACGTTGGCGATTACGATGTTGATCAAAAATTTAGTATAGATTGTAGGATTGACCAACAAATCAGTTCAATGTAGACTTTTGGATTCCATGCCCGTGACAATCTATCAATCTAATACATGTTCTGTTTGAGGCAGGGTGGTTCTTTGAGTATCGAAATATAAGTTTAACCAAGGAATTCAACCGCCAAGGAAGCACCGATATCTCCGTGAATAATACTTGAAAAGCCCGGTTGGTGCCATAGTATGGGAAACGATGAAGAGGGAAAGTCTGCTAAATCTGAGAAAGCGTCTCCACCCTCAACACCGGTAAGCTGAGGTTGAAAATTCGTTTTATATTTCTTATATTCTAGGTTATGGATGATTGAGAAATTTGGTGCCTTGGTTTTCATTTCTTTTTTAATTGACAGGATCAGACAAATCAAACTAATCAGACCAATATTAATGTCTATCCTGATTGGGCAGCCATGCAGGTTATCTATATACCATTCATATTTTTGCTTGCTTATAAATATGGTTGATAGTGTTGTATATATTTATGTATTAATCCACTCAAGTATATCTATATTGTTAATTCAGGCATATTATGGTCCCAGAGTTGCTCTCCCAACATATTACAACTCAGCAGTAGCTTCCGGCCATGCTCCTCATCCTTATATGTGGGGCCCACCACAGGTATTTCCCAAAGTATCAAAGCAATTAAAAACTTTCTGTTTGAAAGGCTTGAAACTTCCTGTTTGAAACTTTGAATTTTGTATTTCTATCATTTTCTGTCTTATGCTGAGGATAACCTCGATATATTTACAATGAGATACTCAGCTGACTTATTTAATTAATCTTTCCAGCCTATGATGCCACCTTATGGGGCGCCTTATGCTGCAGTCTACTCGCATGGAAGTATCTACGCACATCCGGGGGTTCCTCTTGTAAGTGTTTATTAGCGTTATGTTCGATTAGCAATTCTGCTTGTTTTGTGTTTGCTTAGGCAGATGGTACTTGGTGTGCACTTGAAAAATTGTTGAATTAGGCCAAGTTTTGGTAAATTTTTACTCCACGTGCATTCTTTATTACGCCAAGGTGGGGTTCATCTTTGGACTTCTTTATGTAGATAAAGCCTCTAATTCCCTCCCCAAAGATTGTTCTCCTTTATTCTGTTTCTGTCTATTGTATCTGTGTGAAGTTTTCTCTTGTGCTAAAGTAATTTTCTTATCGAATTTAGGGATCACATGGTCAAGGAATTCCATCATCACCTGCTGTAAGTTTTTTATCTTTATTTTTATGAAGTCTCTGGTTTAACGCATCTTCATCTAATGTTGAATTTCTTGTGGTGCGATCCAGGCTGCGCCTCCCTTGAGTGTGGAAACACCTACGAAGTCATCTGGTACCACAGAGAAGGAGTTTGTGAAAAAGTTGAAATCGTTTGATGGACTTGCCATGTCCATAGGCAATGGTAATGCTGAGGGTGTAGCTGAACAGCGGGCATCACAGAGGTTAGCGAAATTGTTTGCCTCTTTTCTGATTGAACTTCCTCCTAAATTTGTATTCTTTATGTTTCCTAGTGGGCCAATCTATCCATTCTAGTACGTGAACTCCATTTTTTTCCTGGGCTAATTTGAATAATAATCTCTCTGCAGTACGGGGACTGAAGGTTCGAGTGACGGAAGTGATGGGAATAGTGTTGGGGTGAGAGATTCTTATAAATATATATATATATATATATATATGTATGTATATACACACATCTATACCGGTTCTATTGTTTGATTGAGAACAATGCACATTCTGTTGGTCGATTTGGTTTTTAACTTTCCTTGCTTTCTTTTTGTTTCCTTTATTCAGGCTAATCAAAGTGGAAGAAAAAGAAGTCGAGAGAGTACACCATCCACTGGTTCGTTTCTGTTCTAATCAGTTACATCAGATCTTAGAGTCTCATATAAAGGGCCTATTATCACTGTTTTTGACACCGTAAGCCAAAGTACCAAATCATGGAATGATAAAACGAGGATCATTTGGATTGCACTTGATCACCTATTGGTCAAGTTCAAGTTCATAGTAGTACAGAAGTAAAGTTTAAAAGGATTTTTAGGCCCTGCACTATGCAATTTGATCTTGATCTGGAGTTTTTTCCTGAACTATCGTTTGCTACTGCTGCTGCTTGGTAATTTTAACTTGCATGTACACGTTTCGGTCCTTGAGTGTGAAAGTAACTTGGTTACACCTGAAATGGATGGTATATGAGTTGTATACGTTCTAATCTCTACGTTTTGTTTATATTACAATAGTGGGAGATGAGAAGCATGTGAATCCAATCTCTGCTAAGGAGATAAATGCTGTTTCGGATAAGGCACTGGGTGCAACTGTTCCCCCGGCTGGCATCCCAGGAAAGACGGTTGGGTCTGTAGTTTCTCCTGTCATGACCACAGCATTGGAACTGAGGAACCCTTCTAACCTAAACGCAAAGACTAGTCCTACGGCTACCCTCAACCAAGCTTGTACAGTGTTGCCTTCTGACTCTTGGTTACAGGTATGTTCTACTAATTTTACTTACGGTTCATTTCTGCTCCTAATCTTTCATATGTAAGATCAATTTGTAAATTTGTTGTTGAATTATATTTTTCAGAGTGAACGGGAGCTGAAGCGAGAGAGAAGAAAACAATCCAACAGAGAATCTGCTAGGAGGTCAAGGCTGAGGAAGCAGGTATGAAAGAATATGATATCTTGATAATGCATATATCTGAAATCTTCTATAAATAACTTGAATAACTTTGATTGTAGTCTGTATTTGTTATTTTAAGATATGAAGCGGCTTTTATTATTGTTTTTCAGGCCGAGACCGAGGAACTTGGACGCAAGGTTGAGTCCTTGACTGCTGAGAACGTGACGCTTAAATCTGAATTAAATCGGCTCACAGAAAACTCAGAGAAGCTGAGGCTAGAGAATGCTAAACTTATGGTACATCTGCTGGTCATTTGTGCAATTTTCCCCCTTTAGAATCAAAAAGTTTTTTTTTTTTTTTTTTTTTTAATGATAATTATGTACTTCCTACTAAATGCATTTTTTTTAATATACAGGATAAGCTGAAAAATGCACAACTAGGGCATACTGAAAAGATTATATTGAACAACATCGATAAGCCTATCAGTACGGAGAATCTACTGTCCAGAGTTAACAATTCTGGTTCCATTGATAGGACTGGCGAGGAAGAGAATGACAGGTATGAGAAAAACCCGAACTCAGGAGCCAAGCTGCATCAACTCCTGGATACAAGTCCACGGGCCGATGCCATTGTTGCTGGTTGATCAAGGGACCGGTATTTTCGTGGTCTCTTTAATTATGTAGTTTTGGCATATTTCAAGCCCAAAATTACCGCTAACAATAAGCACGGGAACGATACAGCTCCGACAGTATTGGTGTCTAAAGAAAAAAAGAAACTGATTTTCTAATTTTTACTTTGCGAGTTAGCTCTCTCGGGTAAGAACTGATGGTTTTCTAATTAGAATTCAAGAGTGGCTGGTAAGACCACTGAAAGGTAGTGTACATTGACGAGACTTTAGAGGACTTATAAAACAAAAAGAGTAGGTTACGGTTTGTATGTGTCTGGTGGGTTGTGTAATTTTATTTTTAGACTTTAGAGGACTTATAAAACAAAAAGAATAGGTTACGGTTTGTATGTGTCTGATGGGTTGTGTAATTTTATTTTACTAAGTGATGTGAAGAACTATGCAAAAATATGTGAACCTGAAAGACTAGGTTTACTCTCTCTGCCAGGTTCTTTAATTACTTGGCAAGGCTTGCTTGGCTGTTTTCAGTTAAAATAATGTTAAAGAGTATTGTGTTAAACTATAAGTTTTTTCTTAATCTTGATGTTTTGTGAAGTCATTTCCATTTAGCATAAAGATTATGGCATGAATGAGGCTTGGCTTGTTGCTATTACTGTCGATAATATCGAGCTTTTACTTCGCATGAAAGAGAAAGGGAAAGGGAAAGGGAAAGGGAGAACAAATCGCGATTTTCTTTTTGATATAATCATGTGTTTAGTTGTTTGGTTGTAAAATCAGTATTGAGAATTTCATGATCTTTACACAACACAAAATTATAGAGAATGAAAGAATGGCATGTCAAATGATGCATATATACCTTCAATAAGAATAATATGTAGTTTCTTTTTTAATATACCTATTTACGAAATAGATAAGTAAAATAAAAGTAAAAAGTACAAAAAAAAAAAAGAGGAAATCACATGGCGGGTGACTAGATCATAATGAGATGGATGACTAGATTGTCATGGCGATCCAAGAGAAAGACGACGCATGCATCGTGGAAAGTGTATCCGTTCTGGTGGTTGGAGGTTTTTGAGTGTCAAAAGATTCAATCTGAGAGTTTTAGTTGAGGAGGGTCATGTTTCTTTCACGGCCTGAGATGTTAGAAGTCAAAAAAGTAAAAGACAGGCCAATGGAGAAATCAAAACGCCAACATTGGAGTCTCTGTCTGCGAAGTCAGAGCCACATAAGAGTCTGCGTCATCTTTTTGTCTTTATCCACCATTTTAGATTGAGGTGCCACATAAGCGCTTACTTCACCTTGTTATATTTTTTTTTCCCTTTTTTCAATTGAGAGTCAAGTTTAAAGTGCTACGTTTACAACCAAAAACAATTATAGCTATATCTCATCTCTTGTATGAGATATAATCCATTTATAATATTTTGTTTGGTAAAAGGGATTAGAAATATAAAGAAAGTACAAGCTAATTATCAAATACATCGTTTTACAAAAAAATAATATCTTACATGTGTGAAGGGTTTAAATTGTTATATAACATACTTTTTGTTTCACAGAATGTTTTCCTTTTTATTAATTTTTTTAAAGTTCAATGGATCAAAAAAGTATGAAGCTCTATGAATAGACGATTTGCTTCATTCATGTTTTCCTCTGTGTCAAATAACTTAAGATTCTAATTCTCCAATTTATTCTTTGTTTTTCATTGTACCAAACATAGGCTATAAGATAAGGTTATTATCAATGATGGCAATTTCTTTATCAATGAAAATATCGGTACTTCAGATCAAAGAAAATTTGAAAATGAAATCAATTTCAATGAAAACTTCGAGAGAAATATATAGAAACTACGGATATATGATTCAAATTTGATTTTTTTCCTCCAAATATTAGGACATGACAAAAATAAAAAACGATATATTAATGATCAAGTTTTACATCACAACTATATGAATATTAGCTAGAAACTTCAATATCAAAAGAAAGTCATTTAAGGAGCAAACACTATTTGGATTTCAACGTAATTACAGTATTATTAGTATCATGACATGCATTCCTTGAAGTGTAAAGCATGTTAGGTGAGGGTGAGTTTGGAGCTTAAGTCCAAACTAAGATTTTCAAACTTTTTTTTGTCTTTTTCCCAAAAAGTTTTTGTCTTTTTCCCAAAAAGTTTTTTGTCTTTTCTGAAAATTCAAAAAAATTTACTATTTAAACTTAAAAATCTCATCTTGAACTTGTGCACCAAACAGGAGGGCCTAGTTGATAAATCAATGAAAAATATTATCTAGTTGATAAATCAATGAAAAATATTTTAAAAAATACATTGACTACCAATTTTAGTTTTTTTTTTTTTTTACTTTTCGATATTTTCCAATATTTTTTTTCTCAAATTTTGTTTTAAAAAATAATACACACACTACTACTTTACCCACATTGATATTTTTATTCATATTTTCCAAAATTTTCTTGAAACTTTGTTAGAATTATCTTTTTACATCTACAAAATAATTTGGGACCTTTGAAATTCTTATATTTTGATGGAAATTTGTGTGTCTTTATGGATATTGCACATAGAATATCAAAATTAATTATACTTAAGATATATATTAGATTCTCATAAAAGGGTACGAAATTTTGTAATAAGGTATTACAAAAAGACTAAAGACACAATTATATGAAATCAGTATTATATAAAATTATTAAAAATAAGATTATTTAACAAAATTAAATAGAAATATGACGATTAAATATCCTGTCCAATTAGTATGGAATTTTTAAATGCTCTATTAAATTTATTTATTTATTTTTTGTTGGAGGTACCCTATGACATTGTGAGTTACTAGGACTTCTTCTACGATGAAACATTCAGTGAATGATGTGTGAATTCTGGTCAAGCCCAAAAGTAGGATTTGGATTAGAAAAAAAAAAAACCTAAATAACTTCTTTTTTTTTTTTCATCTATTGACCAACATGATATAAATTTTATATTTTTGATCAATATAATATAAATTTTAATTTAATTTTATATCATATTAATTTAATATTAATTTTTTGTATTATATTTATACAATAGTTTTTAAATTTAGGTAGAAGGCGGTTTCTCCATTGAAAAAGAGAGAAAAAGGCCTTTAAAGCCCATGAGTTAGGTCTCGCAAGTGCATACGGCGCACGTTTGCGCCAGAAGCTGTGGAATGTTCAATGGTTGAACAGATTCGGACGCCAGAGAACAGAGATGGAGAAGTGGGACCCACAAAGTCCAAATATAGCCACGTCATTCAAAAAGTCTTTTTTTGAACACTCTAAGAAAAGTCTCCTATCTTTTTGTACCCGTTGGATTAGATTACTACTCCCCCACTGTTTTTTCATGGTCATGGAATCTAGTTTCATCAAAAATCTTTATTTTCTTTGGATTCCCACTTTGGTACCCCATTACTCATGAATCATGACATTTGCATTTGATACACCGGTTTAAAATGAAATTTTCATTTTAAGTTAGAATTGATTAAATTTTTAGAAATTAATTACAATATTTGTTGACTTTTTAGAAAATGAGAAAAACTGGAATAGAATTTTTGAGTTTGGACCTTGAAACCAAACATAAATCCGCTTTTTTGAGGAATGCCCCCCAAAAAAAATACATCTCTAAAATATTACCTTATGATTCGGATTTTTACCTATATTGTCAAATTAAAAATAATTTCAAGACAAAAAATCCAAACCATGGGACAAGAATCTTAAGCACGTGCACTAAAAAGATTATTCTCACAATTTTTAATTAATGTAACATAATTTCAGTAGAAGAAAATAAAAGAGATAAGATTCATAAAAGATGTGAGTTAAACACTTTTCTCTTTATGTTTTATTTTTTGATATAAGACGAGATCAATTCCGTAACTTCTCTCACAAACTAATCACTTCTAAATCCCCTCGTATCACCTTTCTAGATGATCTTAAATTCGGCTTCATTTTAAATTAAAGTAGAAAAAAAATGCATATACATCTACTAGGATAGACATCTGTTGCTTAGCATTGCATGGAGATTCAAAATCACGATTAACACTTGTCTTTTTCCCTTTTTTTTTTTTTTTTTTCCTCCTTACTTTTTTACCCGTTTGCATCCTTTATATAAAAATGCATTTTTTTAATATTATTGATTACATACATATTTTAGTGATAATTTCATCACAAGGTGAATAATTTAAACCCTCCAGTCCCAACTTAAAAAAAAAAAAACAATTTTATTCATGTTAATTTATTGTTGTTTGTTTGTTTTTATTTATTTCTTTGATAAAAGAAAATTGTTTTATATTTTAGGTTTTTATTTGTTTCTTATCATTGTCTGGGTTTGTTGTTTCCTTAGAGGTAATGAAATCAATTACAATCCCTAAAAAAAAGAAGTTAATTACAACAAACTACATAGTGAAGAGTTTTTTTAGTTTATAATTCTAAATCTTCATCCATAGTTACAAGTATAGTCTAATAGTAATTAAACACTTAAATTCATAAAAAAGACGTAGAATTCGAATCCCCTATCTCTATTTTTTTTTTAAATTTCATCATGTTATATTAATTTTAAGTTATTTTTGCTACCAAATGTCTTTCTAAAAATGTATTCAATTCTTGCAGCTCTATTGTTTGCGATGGTGTTGTTCCGAATAGATCTGCTCAACATGGTTGGACTCCTCTGGTTAATAGAGATGTGAAGATCAATGTCGATGCGAATATTCGAAGTGATAGTGGAAAAGTGGATAGCTAAGTCATCTTTACTGCTAGTTTACAGAACTGTAAATGAGATTTTCATCTGATATGGCTTCTTTTTCAATACTTTTGAAGTCATTAGATCATTTATCCTCGTTCAAGAACCTCTTCCCTTCTTCTACTCCGTTTCAAAGAGTAACTAGGATCAATTCAGTCACGTTTTTATTCATTTGGAATATGGGCTCTTCCACTTTATTTTAATTTACTTTAGTTATTTTTTAATTCTATGGGTGTTGGTATGGTAATTAGAAATGCAGACACTGTTCTTGAGGGATGTTCGAAGGAGCTATGGGGCTCTCACCTCACGCGGCCGAGTGCTTAGCAGCCCTTGAAGGAGTACGGCTTGCTTAGGATTGTGGTTTTAGTAATTGGGTACTTGAATCATATGCTATTAATGTGGCTCAAGCTATCACAAGTCCTTTAACCCGAGCTCCGAAATCAAACATGGTTAGGGATATTTAAGATATCACGTCTCAAGCTAATAATAGCAAAACTGGCTTTGTATCCCGACAAGAGAATGACATAGTCCACTTCTTAACTAGTCATGCTTTTACTATTTTATGGGATTTAGTTTTCCATTATTTTGTCCCTTATGTGCTTGGAACGTTTGTATGAATTGATGTTTCAAATTTACAATGAACAGAATTTTTTACCCAAAAAAAAAGTGTCACCATATGTTTAACCTATTCATTTAACATCTCCTTATAAATGTACAATATGATGGGGATATTACCGATACCTTATTTTTCTTTTTCTATTAGCAATATATATCTTTTTGGTAAATTTTTATTATCAATAATAACTCATCAATATACTTAACAAGTTCTTCAAGATGAAAATTAACTTTACACTTTGGTTCTCTTTTTTAGACCACCAATTATTACAAAAAACAAATAGTAAACAAAATACCTAAATAATTCCATATGACTCTAGTTTCGTTACACAAAACACTTTATATTTTGTTTAAGTTTTGTATCTAATAAAAGGGTTGAAGAACTACTAAATCTCCTCATATTTCTCAAGTGAACCTCTTCACTTCTTGAGTGATCCCAAATTCCATTTGGAAAAATTCACATTGCATTATCATGTATATTTATGGAAAATTGTGTGACAAGAAAGAAAATAAATTTCTTACCTCTACGACATTATTTTTAATTACTCCATTACGTAAATATATAAGTTAAAGAAATTGATGTAAATTTTATATAATTTTGGCTAAAACTTATATCTTTACAGTATTTTTTGCGCCGTATCATAGAATTTTCTTAACTTTTAAGGTTACAAATTAGTTTTCTATTTGTTTGCTAAGAAGATGCAAAGGTCATAACAAATGTGTTAGCAGACAACAGAATTTCAAATCCATTTTATTTTCCTGTTCCTTAGTGTGGTCCTCATAGTCAAGCTTCATTAATTTTTTTTGGGTTTTATTTTATTTTTTATTTTTTGCAGGGGTTTGGGGGAGAGGTGGAAAAAACCGAAAACACTTCCATTAATGGGTAATAACGTCCATAATATGGTCCTTCTTTAAAATTCATAAATCAAAATCCAACAGATCCAACTATAATTTCATGACGGACTATTAAAAAAAAAAAACTTTATCATAATATGAGAGCTTCTGTTAGATTGTCAGTTTGAGTTGAAATTTTTAAGTTTTTAAGTTGGAATTGATTGACTTTTCAAAAACTAGTTATCATTTTTGTTAACTTTTCAGAAATAAACAAAAATCTAACAAAAAAAAGTATAATTTAATTAGAGTTAAATTTAGAAACTAAACATCCCGTAAATATGACGTGATTTTGATATGAGGTTTTTAATTTTTGATATTTCCAACACAGAAGTTCCGAGTTTTTAGTAATTAAAATAGTGAAATTCTCATTAATAGTACATGTAATACGTAACGTATATAAAATTTAATAGAGTGGCTGTTAGATCTATTTTTATATGACAGTAAAATTGAATACAATTTTTTAGTGACCTTTGAATGATTAGGGTGAATTTGGTGTTCAAGTCCAAACTCAGATTTTCAAACTTTTTTTTGTCTTTTTCCCAAAAAGTTTTTTGTCTTTTCTGAAAATTCAAAAAAATTTACTATTTAAACTTAAAAATCTCATCTTGAACTTGTGCACCAAACATGCATCATATATATTTTTTTATCAACTCATTCTGTATTTTTTTTGAAAAATCGTTAAATTTTTTAAAATTATTTTCTAAAACATCAAATAACTCTAATCTAAGGCCTTGTTTGACAAAAAGTTTAGTTTAAACTAAACTGTATTTTTTTCATCATGTTTTTTTATCTTTTTCCCCAAAAAAGTTTAGTTTGTCTTTTTCATCATGTTTTTTTATCTTTTTCCCCAAAAAAGTTTAGTTTGTCTTTTTTCCCCAATAACTCTAATCTAAGGCCTTGTTTGACAAAAAGTTTAGTTTAAACTAAACTGTATTTTTTTCATCATGTTTTTTTATCTTTTTCCCCAAAAAGTTGTTTGTCTTTTCTGAAAATTCAAAAAAATTTACTATTTAAACTTACAAATTTTAACTCAAACTTACACACCAAACACGCCCTTAAATACTTCAATTCAAATCTTTTAAGACATGAATGTCTAGCAAACCAATTTCAATTTAAAAAAAAAAATCAATTTATTTTTATCTTTTTTTAAAATATAAATTTTTAAACTAATTTTTCAAACATCAATCTAATTCCAACTCAAATATTTGAACGCATTTCAACGCATGTAGTCACGAAATTTAAAATGGACTGGTATTGTAATCGTACAGCCAACATGTACTTCTCGTATCTCCACGTCCTAGATCTCTTCAACCGGAAAACAACCTCCCATCTTGCTGGTCTTTCCATACATCCTTCTTTTTAAAAATTTTTTATTCATAAATCTTCTCACACTTCCACGATTTTGCCTCCTAAACACCTTCTTATCTTTTTTTTTTTTTTTTTTTAATTATTTTGTTGGCGTTCTTTCATTTGGTCCATTTGAGCATTATAATTATTATTTTTTTAATGGTTTATAGAAACTTCAAAGTATGGGAAATGCTTCTGAGAACAAAAGGGTTGCTTTTACATCAGATTTCCTTTCCATGCATGTTCCTTCTTCACTTTTTGCTGTTCCTTCAAGTTCTTGACTAGCCATTGTTCTTTTTTTTTTCCCCTTCTTCTTTTTGTTTGGTACTTTGAGTATGTTGAGGTTTGTTAATTGTCCCTGAAATTTCTGGGTTTTTAAGGTTAACCTGTTCTTTTTAATCTTGGTGGGTTTTGTTATAACTTGGATTCCTCATATGGGTAGAGTAAATTTCACACACCCATTAAAGAAATTGACTTCAATTCCTTTTTTTCAAACGGTTTTTGATTTGGACGCTACATTAGGGAACTGGGTTACCATCTTTTTCCACATAAATGCTTGGTTTCGATTTTAATTGAAAAAAAAAAAAGGCAAAAAAATCTTTTACATTAAATTCAGGAACAGGATTTTTTGCTAGTCTTCACATGTAATGCGACAAATCTTCCTGGCACTTAATCATCAAATTTCGGTAGGTTGTCAAGAGTTTCCTTAGCAGGTGTCAAAACCTGGAACCAACTTTTTCTTTTTCTTTCTTTCTTTCTTTCTTTCTTCTTCTTCTTATTCTTTTTTTTTTTTGGTGTGTAATTTTTTGAGTTCCTGTTTTTGGGGTTTAGGGCTTCAAAGACATTTTCATAGGCATTGGCATTTTGGGATTCTCTGGATCTGAGGGGCAAAGTGGGTATGGGAGATCAAAATGGTATCTTGGTTTCACAAGATATGGCTTTTGGGTTCAATGTGACTAGTGTTTTCAATCCAATAGTTTGATTTTGATATCAAGTTCTAGACTTGGAGTGAGTTAGAGAGAGAGAGAGAAGAATTCTTGTGCCTTTTTTTATGGAAATGGGTTACTCAGCAGCAGTTTGGGATTCTAAGGCAGCAACTGGGATTTCAAAAGACTGGAATGGGGTGGATCAGGTTATGCTTCGGAACCCGCAAGGAGCTTCCGCAAGGGTAAGGCATACAAATCTCTTTCTTGCCCATTTTTGGATTGTTATTGGAGCAATGTTTAGTTCGTGGATAGTAATAATTATAATATGTTTAGTTCGTGGATAGTAATAATTATAATATGTTTAGAAATTAATGTTTTCTTCTTTTGATGACATAGGTAAGCTTGCACGGCGGTCAGGTCACTTCATGGCGGAACGAGCACGGGGAAGAACTCCTATTCACTAGTAGTAAGGTATGGATTTTAACACTACTTTGCTTTAATAATTGGAGATATTTTTTTGTACTTGAATTCTGTAGCAATTGTAGCCTTTTTTTTTTTTTTTTTAGAACTTATCCGGTAAGAACACCGGAAGCTGGATAATCGATTTTGGTTGTTCGTTTTAATCAATGTGGTTTGCTGGTTAAGTGGTTGAATGGACAAGTGCTTTGAACTAGCGCAAAATCTAATTCATTAGATAAATGTTTGTTTGGTATGGTATCAAGATAGAAACTATAATGTCTGGCCTAATTTTGTTGACAAGAGGGTGGTGATTCTTCAAAGCTTGTGATTTTGTCAATTGTAGGCCATCTTCAAGCCCCCAAAAGCGATACGAGGAGGGATTCCCATCTGTTTCCCACTGGTATCGTTTATTTTCCTTGCATCTAATTACGTCTGTTTTGGACATACCATACTGATAGACCCTGTATGTGTTTATGCTTTGGAAGTTTGGAAACGGTGGATCATCGGAACAACTTGGATTTGCGAGAAACAAGATTTGGGCAATTGATGATAACCCTCCACCTCTGCGTCCAAACGATTCCCATGGGAAATCTTTCGTCGATCTTATACTTAGACCATCCGAGGAGGACCTGAAATGCTGGCCCCATAGGTATGAATCCTTGGCTAAGCCATATGTTTCTATATGATTTAAGTACTGTTTCGCTGATAACAAAATGGCTTTTTTTTTTTTTTTTTGTTTTTTTTGCCAGTTTTGAGTTACGTCTCAGGGTTTCTCTGGCAACAGATGGAGATCTGAACCTGATATCACGCGTTAGGAATGTAAATTGCAAACCATTCAGTTTCTCCTTTGCTTATCATACTTACTTCTCGGTTTCTGACATAAGGTACGGGAAATTATTCGCTAGTTGGTGCAGGGACCCTTTTCCCCCACCTCCCAAATTTCTGTTTCCTACTTTTAGTGCTAGTTAAGGATATGACTCTATTTGAGGCTGGGATGGTCCATTAGCATGCAGGCATGGCACGCATATGTACACGGGGCCGTGCCGGGCAGCACTTGATGGGCCATCATCCATAAAATATGCACCAAATTATTGGAGATTTTTCCAT